>JAUZNJ010031418.1:2481-14232 GCA_034780135.1 Jordanella pulchra | reverse complement strand
TGGTGAATAAGTCCAAAAGTACAGCAACTGAAAATCCTCAGACCAGGCAGCACGGCTTAAACTGAATCCAGAGGTTTCACAGGTAGCAACTGGACATACGCGAGGCAGCGAGCACAGAACAAAACTCAGACAGCTCAGACAATCACAAACGAGGACCAGACGAAGAACAAGAGACACAGGGGGATTTAAATGCACAGGGAGGCAACCAGGGAAACAAGACACACCTGGGGGTAATCAAGGGAGGGAGGACAGGACGACACGGAGAGCACAGAGACAACAGGAAGCTCAAAAATAACACAGAAAACCATGGATCATGACGGCGTGAATCTCTCACCTGCCTGGAGAACGACACATCTAGTGTGCCTTTAGTTGAAGACTTTTGCCTGCTGTTGGCAGGTATTTGGCATACCACATGTATCCTTTCAGCCCAGTTTTTAACAAAGTTTTGATGGTTGCAGTCTTCAGTCACTTCAGCTCACTGGCTTTTACTGAAGATGATGGGGAGTGCTGCCTGATTGAGAAATGCCTGAGAGTTGTAATCCCTGAAATAAGCTATTCTCAAACGTACATTATGTAGTTTCTCTGGGTACCCAAAACAAGGAATAAAATTTGAAATATCTTTTCAGCAGCTGTATTCCTGGATTTGTTTCTCGTTGGGTAAGCTTGTGAAATGGTCGGCGACCTACCCAAAATATATTTGTATCCTCCTTTGCTTAGCTCCAACATCAAATAATCAATAAAGACCAACTCAAATGGTGCGTTAGTTGTGATGGATCCCATTGGAGGCCTCTGTGGGAAATCTGGATGTTTCGGTTTCATTGTTTTTCTTGGTTTCAATGACAAAATCTCTTTAATACAGTAGCTGTATCTTCTAGTTGTGCTGCTCTGATGTTTTCAGGCATAGTGGTCATGATGGCCTCATCTTTTTCATCAGTAAGTTGTAATGTAGCAATCCAGGGAACATTGTTGCTTTGTGTTGCCTTTGTTGTTGCCTTGCCACACTGCAGACACTACTTCAGGTGTTTACTGTTCAAGGCCTACTTGCCATATGGACAACATATCTGTGTGAACAATAACTGAAAGTGTGAATCTGTTTAACGGGTGAAGAATGAATTATGACCCAGAAATGCATCAGAATACAGCTGCAAGAGAATGAGCTTAGCTTAGTTGGTCTCTGCTGCTCCAGTTCAGGCTCTGAAACAATGGTAGCTTGAAGCTAGAGATACTAGCCTGTCCACTGTTGCATTGAGATGATCACTTTTGTTTCAACACCATCAAAGGTGGAATCAGAAAACTTATTTTATGTAAAACAAAAACATCCATTCTACCTTTTTCAACAGAAGCACAGCAATTTGTTTAAGCATCAGGGAGAGAGGGGGAGGGCTTGGTGTAGGATGGAAAGCTAAGTGACTCAGTCTTCGTTCCAGTCAATTCATGCGCAGGCTCTCGGAGAGATTTGGATTGATCCGATGCAATCATAATGCAAACGTGAAGGGCTTAGTGTATGGCTCAATGCCTTGAATGGAGTGTTGAAATGGGACGTTTCCCTGTTGTTACAGAAGTTAGCTATTAGCTGTTGCTCCCAGACAGCGTAAGGTCGTCAGGCATGATGGAGCCTATACGGCATGGTCTGGTGGGCAGGATGGCAGCTTCAGGGCGACCATCCTACATCGTCTGTATCTCATTGCTCTACTATGAGAAGCTGCGACCCCTTCCTATGTGATGTGCTGTGTGTGACTTCCTGTGCAGAGAGGAGCCATTCGCATTGGGCTCCTCTAGTTTAGACTGTTTCTTCCTCTTCATCACTTTGCTGTGGTTATCTTCCTGGACCCTGGTCTTGGGTCACAAAGTGTAAAGGGAAAATATTAAAATGACCAATATTTATCAGCGTCTGGCGGAATACAGCACTTTGACCCGGCCGTTCTGTCGGTCGGCCTGAACTGGATTCATCTGCTGTGCAGGTAGGTTCGGAACACTGTGGTCCACTTGGTTTGGTTTCCAGGAAAACACTACGTTCAGCTCTCTGACTTGTAAGCAGATTCAGGCTGACTCAGTCCAGTGAGTAGATTGTTCTCCGGAAGGATTTGGTGGTAACTTACATAGCCTCAGATGATGATTGTTGCGTCTCGCCTTATGCGGCCAGAGCCAGCGGCAGAAAGAGGAAGCTGAACCTGAAACACTCTCCCATACGACCTTGGTTACAGGATGTGAGGTCAGAAGAGATTCACCATCATTTCCCAATGACTCAATGTGCAGTCTTTAGCCTAAAAAACAACCTTGCAGGGATCCTTCAGCTTCCTGTGAGCATCTTCTTAAAGTTAATTTTAATTCAGGTTGTCTCTTATTACAAAGTGGCTTATACTCTGAGCAGAGAAAAACAAGATTATGATGCATAAAACAAGTCTGGAGTCTTCTTTTCTTTGGTACAGCAGCTGACAAACTGTTGGAACGTTGGCAGTGTCGCAGAGAGTGAGGAATCACCAGTTATTTTCATGCATGCATTTGGCTGTTGTGTCTGTAGCTCAGCGACATCAGATATTATATTACATGCAGTGTCAGCAATAGTAGAAATTGAATGTAAACAGTTATAACAGAAAACTGTTAAACTCTCTGGGCAGATAATATGGCCAAAAACCAACATTTTTCCCCCTTGTCTACATGCTCCAAAAATGTGTGTTGTGCTTGGTCAAACAGCAGCTCTCCAGCTGTGCCACGATTTTTCTATTTTATTTATTTAGAATTTGACTTTACCATTGTTGTCAAAGCAATCTAAGTTTTTGGAGGGTCACCATCCTACCAAAAACACTATAAACCATTGTAGCTAATTAAAGCCAAATCTACAAATACATGAACCTACACCTTGCATCTTTTGTACCAACAGGTTTGTGTCAGAGTTTTTTTTTTTTTTTCTCTTCTGGATAACCTTGTATCAAGGTCCATGAGCAGTTCCACTACCACAGTGTCTCACAGAGGTGGAGGTTATGACCAGTGCAAATGTTCTTTTTTGACCGTGTTTTGCATGTGACTAATGCTCTCCTGTTCAACAGCAAATGATTTCCCCTCATGTTAACTTTCAAATTGCCACTCTTCAATTAAGACAAGGTAGAATGTACAATCTGAATTCTCAGGAGATTTGTGAATTCACAAACTCCTGAAAATACATTTTGCCAGGAGCTAGCAGATATGTTTAGCCTTTAGCCTGCTTTGGACCAAGGAAATGCAGTGACACACATGACATCAATGTGTCAACCAGAGGCGGAAAGCTGTGAAGCTAAAGAAACATGGCTGCATCACTGTTAGCTGGAATAGCCTTTATTTCTTTTTGAAAAACCAGCAAAATGACTAAATTTTTCCCTTTGTGAATGGGAAGATGTTTGTGCATTCCCATCGATTGGATTCCATAAGATTATGGATTAATCAATTAACTATGCTAGTTGTAAAACAAATCAAGCTGCTACTGCTGCTGTGATCAGTTAAAAACTCAACATGGAAAGCAGGAACCCAATCAGCTCGAAGAATTGTACTGAATATCCCTTTTGCAAAGTTTCTACAAGAGCCTTTTCCAGATCAATACGTGAAGTGCAACAATAAACTGGAGAATTGAAAACCATGCTTCATCATCAAGTGGCCCGATGTTCCTAAAGGTTTCTTTCCATTTAAGGGGAACTTTCTGCTGCTTTTGGAAGTATGCTTACTTAAATTTTAATTGCATCATCAATATAAATGAAGTAACCTCTCTAACTACATGCTAGAGAGGCCTAATGCTGCAAGTTGTGATTGCACAAGAATCTAGCCCCTCCCACTTCTCGCTTCTTCTTAGGCTCAGATTCTGAAACCATTGTGGTTCGCAGTCCTTGAACTTATGCTGAGTTCTTGTAAAGTCCTCCTGGTCGGTGGAAAGAATCCATTGACCTGTGATAATTGTCTCCAACCTCTTTTCAACAAATGACTCAGACAGCATAACAGCCAGGGACGTCCGGCTGCTAACCTGCTACCAAGTTAACAACAATTTTCTGCTTTTGCAATAGTTGTATCATTAAGGTCATTAGTTTTTTAGTGACTAACATCGTCACATGGATGTTGTTTTAAAAGGTTTGGCTCTAGCAACCCTGCAGAGACCTTCAGGTGTAATTAAGGCATGATACTTTTATCAAGCAATTATATTATTAGACTAAACTATGCTGTATTATTTGATAACACAATTCAACTGAAGAAAACTTTTTCTTTTCTAAAGTGAGATGAGATTCTGTGTTGATCTATAGTGAATATAAATAGACTGAATTAATTGCATCATTTTCCTTCTCCCTCACATCTTTGTATTGATGTATTATTGTATTGATGTTTGCAGTTGACAGCATCATAAGAGACAAACATTACATTCATTCATCTGTATTTATGGAGAAGTTCCTTCCTATGAAGGAAGTAGTGTAAAACTAAGCTTTTGCAACGGTAATATACAGAACAGCGCTCTTCATAGGCTTGACATGAATTATGATGGTCATTATCAATAGAAAGAAAAACGCTGGACACATTGCACTGTTGTCCCAAACCTTTTATTGTAGTTTCCAGAAATAGTTTCACATAGAAATTTGCCACTTCAAGAATAAAAAACAAACCATCATGACATCAGAATAATTATTTTCACCACAGTCACTGTCAAAAGAACAGCAGCAGGCCTGCAGCCTGTAAAACAAAAACAAAAACTGAAATGGTATTCATGTGATAAACCTTTTTTTAACCTGCTAATGCTTTATAACCCTGCAGAGTTTTGGTTGCATGGGCAGGTTTGAGTATGTCTACCACTCTGGATTAAACATGATAAAGACATTGTTCACGAGGATGACCTCACAGCTCTGTGATTTTTTTATTTTATTGTTTTGTTTTTATTTTCATACAATAAAGGGGCCTGGTCCTTTTAACCAGCTGGTCACAGTGTGTTCCTGAAAGTTAAGCTGATGGTTCTCCCGACATGCAATATGTTTTCATTTAACGGTCTAGAAGCTCTGTTTTACTGTAGTTTGTATGGTTCTGTTTTAGAATGGTCTTTTGAGATCAAAACAACTTAAAATGTAGTAAAAGAAAAAAAAAAACAGCTAGCTTTGGTAGTGTGTTGTTAAAACATGACCAGAGATGGATGCTGATTTTATCTGAGTTTAGTTCAAAGTTCAGTAATGGATGAATTTGAAAGACAACATCCCCTCTTTGGGTCACAAAGTGTAAAGGGAAAATATTAAAATCACCAACATTTTCAGTAGATGTCCCTCAAGAACATAAGCAGGAAGTAAATGACCATAAAAATTGGACTTCCTCAAAAACATAGCTGATGCAAATGGCATATGAATAGCACAATGATGTGACTAAAATTGTTTTAATCCTGCCTCAGTCTAAGTTGAAGGAAATATTTCCATATCACAGGTCGGACCCACAAAGTTTTCTTTTAAACTGTGAATTTACATATATGAGCCACATCTAAGTAAGTCTGACATCTACTGAACCAAACCTGTAGGGGGAGCTCTACATATTGCTCCTAGAGTAGGAACAAAGAAGAATGCTAGCTCCCGTTAGCTTGTTATCTCACAGTAGTAAGAGCTGCAAAAGAAAGATGAGGCTTCGTCAGCTCTTTACTTACAGAAGTTGCTCACAATCTCTTCATTAGTTCCACAGTTTTAATGCAGTAAATAAATGTCAAAATGTGTGGATTTGGGACACTTGTTCTCCGTCGTGCCTGCTGCTACCATGTGTTTGTGCTATTACTTTATAATCAAAACTTTCCCTTTAAAAAATTTGGACAAATTTGGATAAACTTATTTTCCAGTCAGGTTATAATACCATGAAACACAAATAACAGAGAATAAAGAGAACTAATACACACTAACTTATAATGAGGAGGTAGAGTCTCTAAAATGAATGCACATCCTGATTAACGGGGCTCAGAATGAACTGATTGGATAGACGCTCATCAACAGACGTACACTGAAAATTTACACCATAGTCCTAAACCTGACCCCTGACCCAAAAACGGCAATTCCCCTTGTGGGTCAGACATCATGCCACACAAGCAGTTGGCGCCCACAGCGTGCTAGTTTTTCAGAAAATGGGCCCCACAATGCATTAAAAAACGAGAACACACACACAGCTTTTCCTTGGAGTGCAGGTAGCAGTACAACTACAATATGGCTCATCCAGGAGTGGTTATTTACCTGGCGGGGAGTGGAGAGGATGTGATGTCAATGCTATCACACACCTTTGCATAGATTGTAAACTGGCCAAAGTTAAAGGTTTTAATTTTATGATTAAAAAAGGAGCAAAGCAAATGGGCTGACTGTATGAAAAGAAAGTGGCATTAATTGTCAGGGAATTTGGTCAGTTTTAAACCTCAGTGTCTGAGTTTGTCACTGACTAAACCTGCAGCAGTCTTGTTCCTTTTACAAAGAAAAATCAACATAAAGACTCAAAACAGAGATTTTTTCAATGCTGAGGGTAAATGCACACATATCCAAATGATTCCTCAACTGTCACAAAAAAGGAAGACATACAAGCTAAAAAAGGGTGAATTTAAAGAATTCTGAAAATGGGAGAAAAAAAAAAAACAGAGAAATACCATGTTAGTAAACAATTCATCAATTGTCTTACAATTTCACTAAAGCAACCATTTCAAAACAGGAAGTCAAGATAGGGGTAGGGTTGTCATGGAAACTCCTCTGCACATGGAGAGATGCATCATTTTGAGCATGCTCAGATAGTGCCGATCCATCAGAGGGTCTCTGCTCCATCAGCAGAGTTAGTGCTGCTACCTCTACGTTTCTGCAGGAAGGAAAATAGCAGAAGTTAGAGCTTCTGTCATTACCTCTGGTAAGTTACAGCACATTTACCAAATCCTAAACACAGCAAATGAACGTTTGCTAAAATGTGTAAAAACAAATTTAATACCTAAATGCAAGGGCCTGTAAAATAATATTCCCACATGCTTGAGATGTGTCTCATTAAAGCAAATTCAAGCCAAGATGTTTAAAGACTAAGTTTTCCACAACCTGAGCTATGCTTGTGCTTAACTTTGAACATTTCCAAAATATTTGTTTTTTCTCTCTCATAAAAAATGCAATTTTTAATATTCTATGGTTTGGGTAGACTTCTCCAACTCTCACTTGTTCATGTTGTGGAGAAATGACTGTATAAAAATATAAACTCTCTAGTCCTAAGCATTGAACTGAAAAAGTCCAGAGGTATTTTAATGAAGACAAAAGGAAAGGTAACTTTGTTGATTTGTTAGCAGGATCAAATGAAAACTTATTAATAATTTTATGGAAGTTTTTTACCAGAGATGCACCTTGTGCCAAGGAACAATTCATTATAATTTTTGTAATAATCCAAATGATGTGCAAGTCTTAGCTATAGGTGTAAGTTAGAGTGGCTTTGGTTATCCCTGTAGTTATACGGAGGCGCAAACTGAATACCTAAGTCACAATATGGGACAGAATTTGCTTCTTGGTGCAGGTCTGAGCTCTCAGAGGGCTTTTCTAGGTAGTTATTGGTGTTTGTCCTGTATTTTACTCTGACAAACAAGCTTACCATTGAGAAGGAAGGAAGTGACATCTGCCGTAAAGCAGTCTACATTTGTGGAGTTGTTTTGTTCTCCTATCACCCTCCTCAAAGAGTCGGTGAAAGTGATACGGACCCCTGGGGCCGTGAAAGAGACTAGTTGTAAGTAGATGTATAATCACACAAGTTATGAAAATATTCCTTGAAGGTTGACTAAGTGTTGGTTAAATGTAATGGTGTCAACATGTTTAACGTACTTTTAGGCATTGCTCTGGCTAAAGAGAACCAGGTGGGATGAACGTCATAGGTTGAAGGTGTTTGCATACTAATTCCTTCCAACAGATTTATTTTTTTATGATGTAACATTTCTCCTTTTTCACCACTTATACTTATGCGTTGCTTTGTGCAACGCATAAGTATAAGTGTATCACATAAAATCCAACTGAAATTCACCAAAGGATGTAGGTATAAAAAGACAAGATAAAGTACGGTGGCCCAGTGGTGCAATCTGCATGTAAAGGGTTAACCCTAACTCTTTTATGAGTCTATATCTCACCTGCGCCATAAACTGCAGTGGCCAACCTAAGCATAGTTTATTGCAATAATAAAATGACTTTTAAACTGTGGACTCATTTTCAAACTGGTCTCAGCAAGGTTTCCCACTCACAGAAACACACAGATGGTAAAGACCATTAAAAAAGTGTAAAAACACAAAGTTACTACCCACCTTCTTCTGCCTCCTCCTCTACCTCTTCTGTGACTGCTTCTGTGTCTGTGAAATATGGGAGGGAAAGCTCAAATGTGAAGATTGTGGTCCTAAAAATCCAGAATACAACTGTGATAATCTCAAGATGGAAAAGTTTAAACCCCAAAAGCTAAACATTGGATCTTTAGAGCCATTTGTTGTCTGCTTATTCTTACCTGGAAACTTTGTCTCCATGCCAGCTGCATCAGTGGCTTCTTCTTCTGCAGCTAATCCCTCTTCATTGGTTTGCTGCTCAACAGCTTTGCTTTCTACAGCTGGTTCTACGAGCGCTTCCTCCTCCACCACCGCTCCTTCTTCTGAAGGCACTTCTTTTTCTTTAGCCTGCTCCTCTTGGAGGGCCATCCCTCCCACAGCTTCATCTTCTGAGTGTTCTGCTACATCCCCTGCAGCCAGATCTCCTGCAGGCTCCTCTGAAAAACTTTCCCCAGCTTCCTCCAGTGGAGCCACATCCTCTTCTTCTGCAGGTTCATCTGGATCAGTGTCCTCCTCGTCTGTGGCTGCTTTGTCCTCTACAGCTTCTTCCTCTGGCTCTTCCTCAGCTGGAATAGGCTCCTCCTGGTCAGTTGGTTCCTCGTCAGCAGTGGGAGTTTCCTCCTCTGTAGGATCATAGGCGTCCTCCTCGGTTGGTTCTAGTTCCTCGTCAAAAGGTTCCTCTGCTACATCACCGGCTGGTTCCTCTTCCTCATTAGCACCACCCTGAAAAGTTGTCAAAAAGGTTTTCACTCCTTGGAGACAAAAAAACAGCTGCTTTGGTTTGTTTTATCTCATTTAAATTTATTTGCATCAAATGTTTTCTAAGCTTTTATCACTGAGAATGTGACTGTTTATGTCTAACAGTGTAAAAACCTTGAAAGTTTTTCTCAAATTCTTTTATGACTTAAAACCAACAAAACAAAAAAAGAAAAACAACATTATCACGTGGGCCACTGTGGGCTTTGTCTATACTGAGGTAGAAAAGGTCCTTATCCTTTTCCACAAGTTTGGATTTTGATTCCATCTTCAAATTGTGCTCCTGGACAAACAAGGCATTTAGCTAAAACTGTCAGGTAGTGTGTAAATGTACGTGTTTTATTATGCGGTGAGACAAGAAAAGAAGTATTTGTTTTCTTTGAAAGAAAGTGTATTTTGCCCTTGATTTGAACTGATAAGTAAAATGATATGCCCTTTAGAACAAAATGTAGCACCTGAGACAAGGAAAATAATTTCTATACCTCATTATCTTGGCAAAGATTCTTTAAGAGACAAATACAATTTCATTGGCAGATCGTTTTACTAACTGGCTTGTATCAATGACAAATACGCCCATTTCAGGACATTTTGACTGAATTGTGGATCATTTTTTGCAGGCTGAACAGCTGAGTAGTTTTTTTGTATGACTAGACTGAGCATCATGTATATTCAGTCCATTTACTATTACAGCTTTTCATGGAACCAGTTAAATACTGTACTGAATGAAAGTTGAGTGGAGGCAAAAAAATAAGGAAAGGTACTTTGGAAATATGTGTGGCTCTTGTTCTGTTTATGTCCGGATCAAATCTGTTCATTTGTGAATACAGAGACTCTTCTGGCTCCATACAGGTCTGGACCAAGGACTGCATATATGTATATGTAACCCTTGGCTGTGAGAGTCGAGTCCTCGTTGTTCCCTGGACTCTGCGTTGTGTACTCTTTAAGGTTTTCGTCGGAAGGAAACAAGACTCTGACACACACTGCGGTTTGGGATCGTGGTTGTGACCGTTTATTCGGACCACCTGACAGCGATGCGGCTTCGCCCTTTAGAATGCAGAGCAGAAACTGGCCGTTGTATTACCAGCGCACACTAACGAATGCCAAGTACGATGTCCTTCAGAGGACATACTCCTCAAAGCTCCACAACACAAAGAGCAAATCCAACACTGACATGCGCCGACACATTTAAGCACTTCCCTACATTTACTTTAAGAGAACATCATTTCAGAAGATCTACATTTTTGGATTACATTTCAGTGAATCATTCATATAATATTTAGATTTTTTTGAGAAAGTTTTTTTTTTCTAGCAGCTGATGATAATCATCAAACAGACAAATGATAAATGCTTAAATTAAGCTGTTTGCTGACGTCTGTGTTACTTTCCTATTCTTTCTGAGATGTACTTGTTGACTGATTGATAGGTTTTAGAATAATGAGGAAGTTTGAACTTGCTTCTTTGAATGTGCTGAAATATAAGGCAACACAGAATAAACACAGGCAAACACAACGTGTTTTAATGCTGCTAAAGGCTGTTAACCAATGTTAAACTAAACATCCCTACTTCCAGCTGAAGTAACAGCACTGATACGATGCAGCACAAGATGACAACATCACAGACCTCCTCTTCAACCTGCTCCAAAGGTGTGTCCTCCTCATCAGCAGGAAGCTCCTCCTCAAGAACCTCTGGATCCTCCTCTATCACCTAAAACATCACCCAAAAATGAACAGCTTTTGTACAAACCTCACGTTTAAACTAAACATTTATTATCACAGTCCATAGGAAAGGCTAGATCCTGGGTGAAATTGTGAGTTGCTTTTAAAAACAAAGAATCTGTCTTCGAATAAAATATTTTATTTCAATTCACAATTTTTTGCTAAAGGATAGTTTTGTTTGGTGGTCTAGTTTACTCATTTAATAACAGTGTATAGTTTCTGACTAAGTAAACATTATGAAATGCATGAAAGGCGGCAGGAGATGCTCCATTTGCAAGACTGACCAACATACTGGCAGATGGCAGAACCTAGAATGACAGAACCTTAGAGAACAGCTGCAGAGATCAAATACTTTGCACTGTTCTGACCTCAGGGATCTCCATAGGCTCCGGTTCTGGTTCCGGCTCTGCAGGTACTTCAGGTTCAGGTTCTAAAACAGAGAATCAGAGATGTGTACTGTACAGATGGTTCAATGCATCTAAAAAAATTGAAGGCTAATATCTCCTACTTGGCCTCAACTCCCAAACAGGTCCGAAACAAAAGATACCTTAGTCCATTAGTCGAGCATTTTGGTACCAGGAAAAGAGGCCAGATAACAGGAAGACAAAACAAACAGGCTTTACTCCACATTTAGTCACCATCATTTCTGCACAACCACTGATTTATTTTGGTTGACTGTTATTAAGATTAGAGAATCACTTAAAACTGTTACAGAGCTCAACCAGGTAGAAAGGGGATAAAAGAGAAACCAAACCAAAACCAGACGTCTGTGAGAACATGATGAGCCACGCCCAAACATAACAGTAGGAAAACTAATAGTAATATTAATAACGATTGAAAATAAAAACACCATTTGCACCTGTTGATGGTACAGCAGCCTCCTCTTCCTCAGCAGCCTCCTCTTCCTCAGCAGCCTCCTCTTCCTCAGCAGCCTCCTCTCCCTCAGCAGCCTCCTCTTCCTCAGCAGCCTCCTCTTCCTCAGCAGCCTCCTCTTCCTCAGCA
>JAUZNJ010031417.1:16294-39396 GCA_034780135.1 Jordanella pulchra | reverse complement strand
CTGTGCTGAAGCAGGAAAACCTCTAAAACCTGCAGGACTGCGGCCCTCCAGGACCGAGGTTGGACATGCCTGGTCTAGGTGAATCAAATACTTTGTTCCTCTGCAGGAACTTCACTTGAACTGAGGAGATAATTAAGGCTTTTATTTCATGAGAGTCGGACCAGTAAGATTTCTAAAAGTTGACCTTTAAGGTCTTGTATGTATCAGGAGAACAGTAACAGAAAGCAGCTTGTTGAGGCTGTCAAGTCTTCATAACAGCCCATTGTTTGAATGTGATGCCAGGAAGAAAAACTTTACTGACAAATCTGCAGTTTCACAAATACAGACATAGATTAAATTATTAGACCTCCTTATTTGTCTTGATTTTAACGTTTGATACAACTATAGGAACAATTGGTTTAACTAAAATAAAGATAAAAATGCCCCACATATTCTATTTAATTTCATGTTTTCTTGATAATGACTATAATCACTTAAAAACGTCAATCATTTTTTTTATTTTGCTGCCAAATGCAGCTTTTATAGCATTCCATATGTTCTTTCTGTCTCTTTAGTCCCATAATTCACACAGGAGTTGGTGCCTGATTGCATAACTGTTGTTTCTGATGACAAATGAGGTCTAATATTTTTTCCATGACTGAGCTCCCTGGAGTTTAACTGGGAGCTTTAAATCAGTTTAGCTTTGGTCATTTGGGGCTTGAATTCATCTTTCTCACCAACAAGAAGTCCAGGTGTTTGAGATGCTGTTTCCAGTCCTGGAGTTGGAACTTTTAAATTTGTTAGCGATAGCTTATGTGTCCGTTAATGTGCTCATGACGGTGCGCTTTTTTAAAATGTCCTTCTTGTTGGACAGGCCATTGTGTTGTGCTTTCGTCTTCACTTCACCAAGGACAACATCACCAACAACACGGCGGCCGCCACCGTCAGACAAGTCGTCACCGTCGTCTTTGAGAGGATGGTGGCTGAGGACGAGAGATTTAAAGGTTTGGATTACAGAGCATTTTAAACAGAAGAGGAGTCGTTGAAAACATGCATCATCAGATTTGTTATCAAGAGATGTATATTATTTGTCAAGAATTTCAAGCATTTTCTTTTGGTCTAAGTGATGTTTTACTGCTTGGGTCTGATTGGACATACTAGTACGAATTATGTTTCCTAAAAGCTGCATTTTATTTAGTGTTCTTCCGTCATTTTGTTCCCTAATCTTGTAAACATGTGCTGTTGCTGGACTAAAGGCATCATAGAGCAAACTCCTCCTGTCCAAGGAAACACTAACCGACGGTCTGTTAGTACCTTGAGACCCAGCGCCAAGGATGCATACATGCTGTTCCAGGTTAGTCCAGCAGGGGGCAGTAACCTACTACTCAGTTTTTCTTCAATCTCTTTTCTTTTTATGATCTGAATCAAAATGTCTAGTTTTATCATCCTAATTTTGTGGCTTTTAAATCCTAACTGTGGTCGGGGGTTCTTCAATAGCTGCTTGTCTTTTAGCCCCCTGGCTCTGATGTCTCGCCCACACTGTCCCTCTGTGAAGATCTTTATTCCTTCAGTGGAGCTTAGTCACTGCACTGTCTCTACAAGTTGGAAACAGCTCTCCATTGTATTGGATGCTTCTGCCCACAGGACCTGTGCCAGTTGGTGAATGCTGATGCCCCCTACTGGTTAGTGGGAATGACAGAAATGACTCGCACATTTGGCCTGGAGCTGCTGGAGTCGGTCCTTAATGATTTCCCAGGCGTTTTCCTACAGGTACAACTAAGCTGGTGTTGTTGTTAATTTGGTGCTTGTTCCTCCGCCTCGTATTATTCAGTGTCTTCTTTTCTCCTTGTTTGTTCCCCAGCACCAGGAGTTCAGCTTCCTGTTGAAGGAAAGAGTTTGCCCTCTGGTCATCAAGCTCTTCTCACCCAACATCAAGTTCAGGCAGGGCAGCAGCACCACCGCACCACCAGCCCCTGTGGAGAAACCCTACTTTCCAATCTGCATGAGGTTACTGCGGGTGGTTTCAGTCCTCATTAAACACTTCTACAGCCTACTGGTGAGGGCTCAGTCTCTAAGCTTAGCAAAACTGCTGCCTGAGCCATTGTTTAGACGAGGGGTGTCAAACTGGTTCCAGAAAGGGCCGTGTGGCTGCTGGTTTTCTTTCCACCCAGCAGCAGCAGCAGACTCCATTCATCAAGTCAGTCTAGTCTTAACCTGATGACTTGATGAGATGAACGGAGTCTGTTGCTGCTGCTGCTGGGTGGAAAGAAAACCAGCAGCCACACTTCCCTTTCTGGAACCAGTTTGACAGCCCTGATTTAGGTAGTAAGGATTTTTCATAACCACAAGGCTTATGGAGGTGATCTATTTTTATTTGAAGGTCAGTGAAAATAGAAAGAGGTAGAATTAAATCCCCACGTTTTCATGAATCCACATCCAGTTATAATTCTGGTTCTCAGTTTGTTTGCTGTATTATCTGTTCGCTTGAAGAAAGGTCAGGTGAAAATGAATACATCATGCCATCATCATGCCGATGATGAATAAAAGTACACAACTGGATGTCCTGGACGTACAATGTGAACCTTGATGATCTTGGATGAACTGAAGGTTTTATTTTGTGCTTTTAGTTCATGTAAAGCCATTGATGTTATATAATATCTTCCTGTTTGTTTGTGTCCGTTTCTCAGGTGACTGAATGTGAGATCTTCCTGTCTCTGCTGGTGAAGTTTCTAGATGGAGAAAAGCCTCAGTGGCTCAGAGCGGTGGCTGTAGAGTCGGTGCACAGGCTGTGCGTGCAGCCACATTTATTATGGTAAACATGCTTGCATCAGCAGATGTTTTGTAGTTAGAAGGAACCTCTTCCAGATCTCTCTCTCCTGGGGAGGATGCCCTTTTTCTGAAAATCGTTCAGTTCTTGTATGAACTTCTCCTTCTCCAGCTCTTTCTGTCAGTCCTACGACATGAAGCAGCACTCCACAAAGGTGTTCAGAGACATCGTTAATGCTTTGGGATCCTTCATCCAGTCCCTATTTATTGTCCCGAACGCCGGCAACGCCGCTGCTGTCGCTGCACCTGCTGGTTAGTTTTCGGCTCCATGGTTGTAGATACTACAGAAAAATAAATCTCTGAAATCTTCAGAAGCTGTTTGAGACTTTGGTTTCTAGAATAAATTAAATTTATTCTGTTTAATTACATACTTTTCTTTTTCTGTTCTCCACACTTCTGTCTAGGGGGTTCGGGGTCAGGGACTCAGGGCACCGCTCAGGGCGGCCCGGGCACAGGAGGGGGCAGCAGCACCCTCACCACACAGGCTGCATTTGAGTACCGTGGTACCTGGATCCCCCTCATGACTGTCAGCGTGCAGGGCAGCGCCAAGGCTACATAGTAAGACTTTGCTTCATGCTACTTTTAAACCATAGCACTGATAGATATTATGATATAATCACTGCTATAAGGAATAATGGTTATAATTAAAGGACGGCTGAAACTATTAGTCATTAAAATACTTTCCTATAATTTACTTATCAGTTAATCATTAGATGGAGTTGATTTTAACACATGCAATTACCTGAACAAACAACCCACTAAGAGCCATAATTATGACAAAATTGTAAAAAAAAATGATATAAAACATTTTGCATTTAAAATAAAGTGTTTTTGTCTGCGATAATGTTTCATCAAGAACTCATCAAGTGGTTTAAACTTTGTATAAAATCTTCCTTTTGCTACCTGATTATTAATCATCATCCTCAGCAGATCAGAAAAGACTTTGAAAGGCTTCACAGTTTTTCTTCATGGTCTCTTCCAGCAAACCTGAGGAGGACCAGAGGATCAGATTAACTATGAGATTTCCTCTTACATGGTTTCCTGCTTATCTTACCATCCAGGGGATGATTACATTAAAGACTGTTTCAGTGCTTTATGAGTAACAATCCTCGTATAGTCGTAAGCATTTACTGGCACCCCTGGTAAAATGTGTGAAAGGCCTTGAAATGTTTTAGTCGAGGAAAGCAGCAGGATTTCATGCTGAAAGAGTTAAAAAAAAAACAATGTGACTTTATAAATTTAGCTGGTTTAAAATGAGTGTTTTAAGAAATGCGTGTGGTGGGAACTCTAAACTCCTGCCCAGACTAGTGTCCACTGGCTAAAGGTCTCATTAAATCTTCATAGATTCATGGTTGTTAGAATTTCCCAGAAAAGTCAGTATAATAATGCTGAAGTTATAATAATATACGTTTGGAGTAGATTGATTTTCAAGGCATTTCTTTTTTTACTATAATCAGCATTTCTGTTTTTTATTGTAAGTTCACTGTGAGGTTATGTTAAATAAATAAAACATGTCATTAATTTAAAGATTTTAACAAAGGCACCAATAAGTATTTCTGTATCTAAACCAAAGAAAACATTAAGATATAATTCATGGGCTTCTATTGCTTGTGTTGGAGTAAAATCAATCTAAATATCTGCTTTACTTTGGAGTAAAACTAACTGTTCTCCATTTAAACATCTGGTCTGGTTTTGGTATTTTTTCCTCCAGCTTGGAGATGTTGGACAAGGTTGAGCCTCCGTCCATCCCGGAGGGTTATGCCATGTCTGTAGCCTTCAGCGCTTTGCTCGACCTGGTGAGGGGCATCACCTCCATGATTGAAAGAGAACTAACCATGGAGGAGGAGGCAGCTGCAGAATTCAGGGAGACTCATCCTGACCAGGAGTGGAAGCCAGAGCCAGGTGGGGTGAATCACATTGGATGTCTGCAGATTTTTGCTGAAGGCCTGGGTTAATTTTAGAGGAAACTACACATAGCTACACGTTCCCAGTGTCTCCAAACGGCTGAAGTCTTGAGCATTTCTATAAATTCAGATACTTCTAAGACTTTTTTGCATTCAATATTAACATAGGGACACCTCTTAATTCTCCAACTCAACAAAACATCCAACTTGCTGCTTGTTTGCAACTCAGGTTCCCACTTGGTTTGGGAGGAGATGGTCAACGCCAGCTGGTGTGGTCTCCTGGCTGCCCTGTCTCTGCTGCTGGATGCCAGGTATAAAAAAAGAGCTACCATGTTTCCTTTCAGTAATAATAATCTGCACACTAAATGTTTGTATATAAGAGGACCGTGTGGAAACGGATCTAATTAATAAACATTTGTATTAATATCCTTGCATAGACCCTTAGGAGTTCGTTTTTTTGTTTGCTTCATTTTTATGTTTTCGCTCAGCATGAAGTCTTAAATATTTTTTTACGAGTCAAGGTTGGATTTGTCAGGAAAATTGATGGAAGTAAACAATATGCACAGCCAATGACATATATGAATGTGTTATAAATGTCCAGGTCATGTTAACTGGACATGCAAGAAAGAATAGTCTGTAGACTTTCAGTGACGTCCCAAAAAAAGACTCAACTTTCTACTTTTAAAGGATGCTGAATATAAATGCACCACATAGAGACTTTCATTCATGAAAAATGTTGAAAACCATAATTAATTTAGCTTCACAGTGAAGCATTCCTTCCTCTATTGCAATAAAACAAGGATGAATAGTTTCACAAACCACTGATACATTTATAACAGAAAAGTGAACTGATCGTACTATGCATCTGAAAGGTCATGGTCTTAGGATATTATCTTCATACTTTAGTGTAATTGTAACGTAATGATTTGTCCCTAAAGCAGAGAAATTATTTTACAAAAATTAATTCAACAATACAACAAAGCTGACTCTTGTTTTCTCTCCAGCACGGATGAAGCCGCGACAGAAAACATCCTGAAAGCAGAAATGACCATGGCATCGCTGTGCGGCCGTCTCTGTCTAGTGACGCCTCGTGACGCTTTCATCACAGCCATCTGTAAGGCCTCCCTGCCGCCACATTACGCTCTGACTGTCCTGAGTAGCAACAGCTCTAACATCTCCAGCAAAGGTACCAACTTTATGTTCAAAAACATTTTTAGAGTTGGGAAATTCCTTCTAAATCTTCAGCACAGCACAATTTTCATGTTGAAAGCCTGTTTATCAGTGTTAGACGTTACAGCTGCTCGTGTTTTCCACAGCGTATTCCATCCAGGGCCAGAGTGTGCAGATCATCAGCCCCTCAAGTGAATCTCATCAGCAGGTGGTGGCTGTTGGGCAGCCACTCACCGCTCAGCCTCAGGGCACAGTGGTGGTAAGAAAGGACGCCTTTAACTTTTCACATTTTAAATGGGTGAAGAAGTTCTCAAAAAATACTGCTTATCCAATTTTTCCTTTTTTTTTTATTCACTGCAAGTTCTCCACCTGTTCTCCAACAGAAAGGACTCAGAGTTCAAAGATCATAAGAACATAAACTCCTCAAAGTCACGATTCGGTAACCTGATCTAATTCAAGAGAAGTTCAAAAAGGGTAGAATCAGTCATCTGCACACCTGAGCTAAAATAAGCAGGAACTCACTGTTTGCAGTTTTTAAATCCAGAAAAATCTAAGATGAGCCAAAAATAAAAAGAAAGCTTTTACATTTTGTTGGTGTATTTTAACCACCTAATTTTTTACTTCCAAAAATCTTTCTATGATGCACATTTCACACATTTAAGTGTGAAAACAAGACTGTAACTTTGAATGACAAGTGCTGAATAATTGGATCAAATTGTTTTTTTGTTGTTAAATTTAGATTTTTAGTTATTTAAAATCTATTCACAGTTGAGATCAAATTTGTATCAATTAAACTTATTTAGCCTCTGCAATAAGTCTGAATATTAACAATAAAACCGTTTTTTAGTGAAACATGCAGGAATAGCAGACAACCAACCTGCCTAAAGTTAGCAAGAATACAGAGAAAAACAAACACTGAATTTTCTGGCAGACCTTGGTTGGTTTCTAATGCTGCAGGTTTTCTGGGCGGGGGTGGGGGGGCCCCTCATAAAAGTTTATCTCTGTTTGGTAAAAATGATGTGCTTCCACACTTTGCTCCACTTCAGCCTTTAAAATCCTTTGTCTTCAGAGACTAATCAGATTCTTGGTCTGCCATGTTTGTTTTAAAATACTCATTAAGAGGGAGTCGGCCATTGTCTGAAACATCTCTGCGTATTTAAAGGTACAGACACAGATTTAATTATGCAGACAGACTCATCTCTTCACTCACAGCTCCGAGGGGGAAAACTCTGGGATTAAAGTTTGGACTTTGAAAAAAGTAAAAGGATGAAAACATTTAGATTATTTTAAATAAAGCTATTGCTTTGGTTTGTAATTATTTTATACACTTTTATCAACAAATGGTTTAAAACCTAGACATGGGTGTTAAATAAATTATTTCTCTTTCTTTATTCATTGATCCAAAGTTTTTTTGATTCCTTGGAACAAGAAGAGAGGTTCTAGAGAGAAACCATAGAAAAGGCTGTAATCAGTGAACAACACAGAAGCCTGATTCAGTCGGTCTAGTTCTTATATTTAGAAGAAAACACCTCGTTCGTTCGGACCATGTCATTCCTCCATGTCATTAATTCTGATTGATCCTGATAAATGTCGGTAAATAATGTTGTTATTTCTTTGTTTTCAGCTGACGGCTAAAAACATCCAGTGCATGAGGACTCTGCTGAACCTGGCCCACTGCCACGGGGCGGTCCTGGGGACGTCCTGGCAGCTGGTGCTGGCTACACTCCAGGTACCACAGACGTTTGGTTTTACCCATTTATTTTAAAGTACAAACTAATAAAAGCTCATCATTGCAATGTGTCATTTGATCAGGCTTTTAGGCGCTTAACATTCAGTGTGTGTTTACATTTTTACCAGCTTGGTCTGTGCACACGCTGGCCATTTGATTTTGGTTTCAAACCCCTTATTCTGTTTCCTTTGTTTACTTATTTTCAACTAAAACAGAAAAAAAAACAAGCATGTTCTTGTTGTTTTGTTTTGAAACCCCAAATCGACCCATTATCCGTTTTTCAATTCCTAAACAAAAAATAAAAACCGAATCTAGACGTCCTTTCTTGATCAGCCCCCCGTGTGTCTGTGTCCACATCACAATGGACGCCGTACAATAATAAAACATTCATACCATCTCATCCCTGCACACTCTCGACAAATGTACGTTTGGCATTTGGGCATTGAACTCGCTCGGCAACCAAAGGGCATAAATGAAAATTACTCCCACAAACCAGCTAACTTGTTAACTTTAACACACTGGAGCAGGAAGTACTGCGTTAGCCTTGAGGGAGTCCATCAGATCTGTAAAGCTTTTTATTTAAATACAATGAAATAGCCAAACTGGCAATAATAACTGTAAATACAATAGTTCTGAAAAAAATTAATGGTTGTACGACTGCTTCCGGGTCACTACCAAAACATGGAGGAAGTCTGAATTTGTTTTGTCATTTTGTTTTTTTTAATTTATTTTGGAATTGAAAAAAAGATAACCGGTTCTGATTTTTTTGGTTTCCGATTTGGGATCTTAAAAGAAAACAACAAATGGACCCATTTTTTTTAATTATTATTCTATTTGTAAATCAGGAAAGGGTTTATTTTCCAATGTTGGATTTCTACTTACGAAACCAAAATGGAATAGACGTGATTTACACAGACCAAGCTTTCATACATCTGTTATTTTTGTTCTTCCATATATGGTTTCAGGTCAGCATTGTAAAGTCAAAGTTCACCTTTTTTTTTTTCTTCCAGCATTTAGTCTGGATTCTGGGACTAAAACCAGCGGTTGGTGGAGCTCTGAAACCTGGCCGAGCAGTGGAAGGACCGAGTACGGTGAGTTTTTGTCGTATTTCTTCCTCTAGAGATGCATTTCAGCTCTGTGGACTTCATTCTTCCAATGAAGTCGCCACTGATGCTGAGAGGAGGGAACATTTGCCTTTGCTTTCAACCATAACATTCAAATCTGGTCATCAGATTAATACAATATTAATCTCAGATGGTTTCATTGAGTTCTTTTACTTAAAGGAAGAAGAGAATGGCTTTCATTTATGATTCTGTCAGTGATAAACGCTGTAAAGCATCTCTGATTTCAATTAAGTCAGTTTCCCTCACCTTTAAGGTGAGCACATTGGGGAGTAAATATTACAGAAATCAATTGAAGGTCAGAGGAAGTTAAAAAAAAAAAACAACAACAAAACAGCTGCTTTGTATCTTGAAACACACCCATAGTAAAATGTTTACATTTTAATGGTTTAAATCTCAATTGCTGGTTTTGATGGCAGCACGGCTCTCCTCCAAAGACCTTGAGCTCGTTTGTTAGGTTAATTAATTCATGTATATGACTGAAAAACAGGCAATAAAAGCGTCTAGGTTGGAAGCGTCTTGGTTTGTACATAAATTCACTTTTGTTTCCATTTTATTGTTTTAATTAAGCAAAAAATAGGAAATGTAGACGACAGTAACTCGGACAAAGAAATCTGGGAATATTGAAGTAGTTAAAAACGGATAAACTCTTCGGCTCAGAAGTTCAGGGTAGATCAGGACGTTTTCCGAGGGTGGATTTGGCCCTGCTTCCTGCCATGGACATGACACACATGCTGTCTGTGTTTACCTGTGTCTGTGGATTGAACTCAGTTGCAGAGCTTAACGTCCCTGAAGTTGTAACATGTTGTCTTCAGTTGGATCCCAGCTGACATGTTTGATTTAAAATCCACCTGCACAGTTTGGATCAGTTGTCCTTGATGTTTTAGCCACGAATGCGTTGAAAAAATCTGTAACTGAAGCCATTTTTGTCTGACTTCGTCTTTATAATTGCATGACGGACTGTGCTGTTCTGTTGTGGTTGGCTGGATATCTGGGTCTCGAGATCGCAGCTGCACCTCCACAGGAGTAAGAACCGCTCAGTGTCAGGGATGTAATCTATACAAGCAGTCAGGGAATAAGAAAAGCATCCTGAAACACAAGGTTCCAGAAAGTTCATTACCTGCAGAAAAAAGTTCAGAAACACATAGTTGAAATGCATCTCTATGGATCCCAGGAAAATGTTCTGGTTTGGTTTGCAGGTGTTGTTTGGACTTACTGACTGTGAATCCAAACAGGTTCTGACCACAGCAGTCATGACGGATCTGCCAGTCATCTCCAATATCCTGTCCAGACTGTTTGAAAGCTCCCAGTAAGAATTGGTCTTTTTATACAAAGGTCAATGTTAACAGAACCTAATAGGATTTTATGATGCATTCATGCATTTTTTTTTTTTTGTTTTTGTTTTTATCCAGTGTCTTTTTTACATTATGAAGTGTAGCTAATGTCATAGAGCATAAATATATTACATAACATGTGATTTTTAGGTACCTGGATGATGTGTCTTTGCATCACTTGATCAATGCCCTCTGCTCCCTCTCTCTGGAGGCCATGGAAATGGCTTATGGAAATAATAAGGTGACAAAACTATAGAAATATCTTGTTTGTGTATATATATATATATTTATATATGTGTGTGTGTTTTATACATTTATATTTGTTGGTTATACATTGGGTGAATTCAGTCTAATTCCATCTAAGTGCTAATTTAATGTAGCATTTAAATGCGTCTTTTTATCTGGTCTTTGTTTAGGAACCGTCTCTGTTCGCTGTTGCTAAGTTGTTGGAAACCGGTCTTGTCAACATGGACCGCATTGAGATCCTGTGGCGACCCCTGACTGGACACCTGTTAGAGGTAACCTTTACCTGAGGATGGAGCTCAGAAACAGAAATGTTTCCAGATGAACAGATTGATCATTGAATTTAATGTAGGTTTGATAAAAGAATTATGGTAGGGGAAGGAAAAAAACAAAACAAAAGGTGGCTCTTTTTTCCCACCCCCTAATTCTTTTGTCACACCTACTGTATATTAATCTCACTGCTCCACCCAGACTTCATCCTGTCAGAAAGCCTGAAATCGGGTCCGTTTTTATTCAAAACAAGCTCACCTGGTCCTCATTTCATCTTGTAAAACGCTCACAATGCTACATTCATAAGCTTAGACGCTTGTCGCTTTCGCTTTGTTTCTCACTTTGGAAAGAGATACTGACTCCAAGGTTTCCAGACATGATTTTTAAATGACAGCTGTTCCCAGTGGCTTATGGGAAGTGAAATAATGTGAACCTAAACTTCAGACTGATGGTGCAAAAAGAGGAGCAGTCAAATCAAGCTTGTAAATTCTAGTTAATGTTATTAGAAGGAATCAGGTATCTGTGCAGACCAGGGGAGGGAAAGCTTTGACACATCCTTTACTGTTTGGTGACTTTCCCTGAGAAACAAACAGCTGATTGGTTTTTCTAAAACATTTATAAATCAGCTGTGGAGGCATCAATGAGCACAAACCCACCACCTTTAGAACAACAGCTGGATTGGCTGTATGAACTGCCAGTCAGAAATGCAATGCAGTGTTTCAGACTAAAGCTGATTTATGTTTTTGAAAGGCCCATTCAAAGTCCAGATCCACATCAGATGAGAATCTTTGCCAAGACCTGCAGAAACACTCCACCTGCTCTGACCGAACTTGAGCTACTTTGCTAAACATTTGCAGTGAAATGAGGCTCTTCAAAGCTTGACTTAAGAATGCAAATAAAACTAGTGGAGTCGCACATGAGGACACTTGAGCTTTAGCTGAACCATTAGGTTTATCTACGAAGAAGCGACTCAGGGGGCCTGAATACAAAATATGTGAGAGACAAAAGTCCTCATAAACTAATGTTATTGTTGTAACATGACGATAAATGCAAAAGTTCAGAAGGTGGCAGGTACTGTATAGATGTATCTATTTTGAATGTTTTCATGCAAATTTTCTTACATATGGACATCTGAATCAGTGTCTGAAGGGTTTCTTTACATTTTCCTTATCTCCCTTCTCTTTTGCACACGTTTGTTTTGCAGAAGGTAAGCTAAGAATCTACAAACATCTCTTTCTCCTGCCAACTTCTCTCTGTCTGACATAAACATGTTAGATCTGAGCCCTGAGCTGAATGTCAGAAATGTGTCCACAGTTTCTTTGCAGTGTTAACCTCTGATTTATCACACAAAAAGAATCTAAAGCTGCACCTTCAAAGTCTGCTTCTTTCTCTGCGCTCTTATTCAAATCAAGCGGTTTCATAGTTTGAAAAACCTGTCAAAGTGCTCACTTTGACCTTGTTACCATGGGTTTTTTCCCAAATGCAGATTATGATGTTAAGCTTTATGTGGACACAAAATGATACACATGGATCATCTGGAGTCTGAATTCGTGTTTCTTTTGCTTAAACAAATGTACCCTTAAAATGACAAAGATAAAAGAATAAACCACTATATTCTTCCTCTGCTGATCCAGGCCTCTCCATGTGTATCTGTACTCCCAGTGTTGCCCTGTGTGTGACATCATCTGCTGTTGTTTTCCCCTCATACATCTTCCATACTCATGTCCCTCTGTAGGTCTGCCAGCACCCAAACTCCAGAATGAGAGAGTGGGGGGCTGAGGCACTGACAGCACTAATCAAAGCAGGCCTTTCCTATAAACATGACCCTCCATTGTCACAAAATCAGGTAGGTTTGATGAAATGCTCGAAAGCTGCAGTCTTTTGTTTTTTTTTTTTTTACAAACAAAAATATTAAACGTGAAGAAACAAGAACTGCACATTTTTAACAGAAAAACATGTTTTGTTTCCGTCTTTGACCTTCAAATTGACTGTTTGCGATGCTGACATTTAGAAAATCTCCCCCCCCCCCCATCAAATTGTAACCATGGCAAGTATTTGTCTGCTAGCTGCTGGAAATGAGATAAGAAATGTCGCTGTGGTCGGACTTGGTGGCCTCCACCTTACTGTGACAGATGAAGGTGATAACAGTTTATATAAAGCGGAACTGGAAATCTGAATCAGATCTCTACAGAAGAGAAAATTGAAATCGTTATAAGCCACGCCCATTTCAGGATTAGCTCTGTATGTGGCCGCGCTCTGTCTCACATTCCTCATGCAGGCTGTTCAGCTTTAACATGTTTTTTACAGGATACCAGCTTAGATCAGAAGGATTCTGTCTTTGCTTTGACCTCAGACACAGACCTAGCAGCTGCTGCCATCTTTACGTTATATCACCCTGTTTCTTTCTATGTCTTCCCGTTTTACTGCTCGCACTGGTTACGTTTGTGACGCCAACCTGTATTGGGTCGGGGGGGATATTGGTTGGTGAAGCTTTGGTTTCTAGTCAGGATCAGTCAGACAATGTTTGAAGAAGAGCTTTAGATTTTCTTACTGCAATGATAATTATGGTTTTAATATCAAGCGGGAATCATTTAGATTTAATCTGCCTGATAATTCTCCCCCCCCCCCAATGCTACATTTATAAAGAAAAAAAAAAGTTGTTTTTGGTTATTCCTCAGAATAACTTCTCGCGCTTCTTCCTCTCGCCTCCAAGCGGCTGCAGCTGCTGCTGCTCAACCCCCTGAAGGAGTTGTCCAACGTGTTACACGGAGACATTCGGCAGAAACAGCTGGAGTGTGTCCTTCAGATCCTGCAAAGTCAGGGCGACAGCCTTGGGCCCGGCTGGCCCCTCGTCTTGGGCGTTATCGGAGCAATCCGCAATGACCAAGGGTAAGAGCTTCCGACCCCTGCAGTGGTTAAATACAACCTGCTATCGTTTTTACTCTGACAAACCTTTCCTTCTTTTTCAGCGAATCGTTGATCCGAACCGCCTTCCAGTGCCTGCAGTTGGTCGTGACAGACTTCCTCCCCACAATGCCTTGCACGTGCCTCCAGATTGTGGTGGATGTAGCCGGCAGCTTCGGCCTCCAGAACCAGGAGCTCAACATTAGCCTCACCTCCATCGGCCTTCTGGTGAGCTCACTCAGCACGTCACGTTGCCATTCATCAGAGGGGATAGAAGGTAAATCACCTTGTTCCACGTGTTCCTCTCCAGTTCTCACTACATTTTATTTCCACCAACAGTGGAACATTTCCGACTACTTCTTCCAAAGAGGTGAGGCCATCACCCTGGAGCTAGAGAGAGAGGAGGAGGCTCTACAGAAGCAGGCTCAGGAGAAAGGAGAGATCCTGAACAGGCCCTTCCACCCTGCTCCCCCCTTCGACTGCCTGTGGTTATGCTTGTACGCCAAGCTGGGCGAGCTGTGCGTCGACCCGCGGCCTGCCGTGCGTAAAAGTGCAGGGCAGACATTGTTCTCCACCATCGCTGCCCACGGGACCCTGCTGCAGCAGCCAACCTGGCATATCGTGGTCTGGAAGGTAGGATTTCACCGCTTTATGCTGTTCTTATTGTGTGCTTTAAAGAAATGGCTGTAAAATCCTAAACAAAAATATTCTGTTGCATATTAAATGAGCTTGAATAGATTTTGATGGGATTTCCTTTAACCGTTGAATTGTGTCAACTCTCCTTGGTGCTGTAGGTTTTGTTCCAGCTGTTAAACTGTGTGAGGACGTCGTCCACCACAGCAGACAAGGAGAAGATTGAGTCTGGAGGCGGAAACATCCTCATCCATCACTCCCGTGACACAGCAGAAAAACAGTGGGCAGAGACGTGGGTGCTAACGCTAGCTGGGGTGGCTCGCATTTTCAACACCAGGCGATATCTCCTCCAGCAGTTAGGTGAGGTCATGAAATAAAGGCAACATGTTGGAATATGTGGAGCCTTCTGCTGCTGGGTCTGACCTTTTCGCCGCGTCTCTGCAGGGGATTTCTTCGAGGCCTGGGAGGTGCTGCTGAACCACATCCAGTCAGCTGCTCTCAGTAAAAACAACGAGGTCTCTCTGGCTGCTCTGAAGAGCTTCCAAGAGATCCTGCAGATCGTCACACCCGTCAAAGACTCAGACAAAGCAGGGGACGCGCTGGCCGCCATGGGTGTGCCCCCTGTCCTCATTGACCCTCTCTCTGCCTCCGGTCCGGGCAGACCCCTGGTGCGCTCCGATTCTCTAGTCGAAAGGCTGACGAGGTACAATGGGGCGGAGCTGCAGGCGCCGCCGCCGGGGGAGGAGTCTGCGCTGGAAGACTCTGCATTGTGGTGGTCTGCATGGAACACGTGGTATCGAACAGGAACAGAGAGCACGAGGCCCCCCAGCGGCGCAGCCGAGAAGCTGGCCTTCATCCCCAGCCAGCCCTTCCTCACAGCATTAATCCAGATTTTCCCAGCGCTCTACCAGCACATCAAAGCCAACTTCAGCATGGACGATCTGAAAAAGCTGGGAGTCATCCTCCACGGGGCCGTGTCGGTGCCTATAAGCAGCGACGCCTCGCCCTTCATCCTGCCTTCCTACACTGAGGCTACGCTCACTAGTTTGCAGGAAGCCGTACTCACCGCTCTGGATGTTCTGCAGAAGGTAGGAAAAGGAAATGTATGAAGCACGAGCAAAGATTGGGCCTCTAGCATGATGCACGCAGGGCAGCATGGTGTTAGAAGAGCTATTGGACACCATGGATTATGCTTCAGCATCTCCGCTATTAAATGTATTAATTGATTTAGGGCAGTAAAAGTTTATACAACAAGGTAAAAATAACACTGGCATTCAGAAGTTGTTTGTTTCTAGAAAAAGATTTCCAACCAAATAGCTTAGAACACAATTCAGGATAAAATACAAATATTATTTATTTTTCCTTTGTGAGGAAACTGAGGTGTATCAGCAGTAAAAGATGCTGATTAGATGCAAAAGGAAGCATTTAGATTCAGTTCAAATTCAATTTAAAAATGCTTTATTTATCCTAGCTGAAAATAAATAATAGATTCACACAAAGATAAATTAAATAGTGATAGAATGTACAGTAAAGCCTGTCAAAATAATATTCTACTATGATCAGATTAAAAGAAATCTGCAGCTGAGTTGAGTCATTCAGATATACACAATTTGTTAATATATTTGTAAGGAAAAGACAATCAAATATTTCTAAGACTTGGACCAACTGCAAATAACAGCAGGTCAGAGATGTAAACGACTTTCTGAGCTTGAGATTTTTTGAAGGAAAAATGATTCTAAGATCTTTCAGCTGCTGGCAGGAAGCAGAAACATTCCTGTGCATAACTAGGATGCAGTAGGCTGTTGATGATAATTAGAAAACTTTATTCATCCTTATAATGTGCAGATTTAATATGCAAATTATGTAATTTTGTCACATGTTTTCAAATTCATAATTAAAAGTCAAGTTTAAGCAGTTGTGCTATAAATCGCTTCAGTAGTAAAGATTTCAAAGTTCATTTTCAGAGAGCTGGTTGGTTTTCTTGCTTCATATAATGTGCGTCCCTGTGATGAATGTCAGCGGCGTTTGTTCCTCTCTTCCCTCCCGCTGCAGGCCATCTGTGTGGGCCCTGAAAACCTGCAGGTTATGTACCCGGCCATCTTTGAACAGCTGCTACTTTTTGTGGAGTTTTCCTGCAAGCCTCCTCAGTACGGCCGAGTGGAAACCAAACACGTGGCCAACGCTAAATACAACCAGGTAGGACCTGGAACCGACCATGCAGCCATGTCATTTTCCTGTGCAGTCGGTCCATTTTCTGGATGTTATATCAAAAAGCTGAATATCAAACGACCTCCCATCCTATCAAAGGATTGCTCAGAGTATTATTAGAAGGTGTTAGCCATTTCCTACTGAAAATCTCTTCCTTCTGCATGATTTTTCTGGCAACATTTTATCTTTCTGCATTCTTTAAATTATCATGACGTGTTTTTTTACACAAACAATCAACATGTTCTTAGATTTGGGGGATGTTTCAAAAGTTCTCTGCACAGATTGAAGAATGCACATAAGCTATGCTGAAAAAACGTTTTGCTGCATGAAGTGATTTACTGAGATCTCGTCTCCCTATTGTGTTAAAATGTTAAAAGGAGATGAACAAAGAAAGATTTGATGCAGTTGATCTTGTTGCTATTTCATCTTCTACATCGTATTAAACTCAAGAGCTCAATAGATTTTATTTGATTATTTATTACAAAATATGGCATAAAAGTTAAAAAGTTTGTATTCAGTGCAGAGCAAAGCCATGTGGAGAGCAGAGCAGAATGTGAGGAAGAGGATGCCCTGGTGGGATGAGGTCAAAGTTGAAACATTTAGCAGGCATGGAAAATCTAAGACTTTACATCAATCTGATGAACATCCCAACTGTGAAGCATGGTGGTGGCAGCATCGTGATATGGGGAAGCGCTTTTCTTTTTACTGGTTTATAGAAACTAGTCTGATTTGATGGGAACATGAACCCTGTTTTAAAAAAAAAACAAAAAAATCCTTCCAAAGATTTGAGACCAAAGCTGAAGTTTGTCTTCCAGCAGGACAAAGACTTTATTCATGCAGTCAGTGAAATGATCAAAGGTGCTTAATCAGGCCTGATCTGTTTGACATTTGATTCCACATCTGCATAAGATGGGAACTTTTGCTTGTTCCAGGATTAATTAACAAAACTTCAAGGTTTATCTTCGTATCAGAGAAGAAGACAAAACCTCATTTAAAAAGAAAAGACCACCACTGTCCTGTGACTCTGTTCAAGTTTTTTCTTTTTCATTTATGGCCTACTGTGGAGGGTCTGTACCTGATCTAAATCTACTTATATTCTTAGGATGGCCTAGTCAAAGTCTGGACCTAAAACTAACAGCCAACTCTTTGTACTTGTTCATGAAAAATGTAAAACCTTTGATTTTTGCTGGCTAACATCCGGCTGTTAGTCACTGTATCACACAGAGTAACTAAATACATTGAAGGTTTTGGTTGTAGGTGCGGAGATCTAGTTTTTGGAAGATGTTTTATATCATTTTGGATCCAAGACTTTTGCGAAACCACTTTTATTCTCAAAGTGTATTTCGCCAGCAGCTTTCTTCAGCTGCTTTAAAAGCAGCAGGTTAATGTCAATCTTTTGTCATTTTTGTTTCTGGGAACCACTCACCGGATAACCGTTTTAGATCCAGCTGTTTGCACCGGTGAGTCCCACTATCTCCTTAAGCCTCCTCACCACCAACCCTCCCCTCATCTATAACAGTACTAAGCTGTGCTGATCGGTGCTGAGATCCCGTCTCAGTCGGCACGGCGGGCTCTCGTGTCTCATCTGCGTCTCCCTCTCACTCCATGCTGCCCCCCCCTCTCTGCCTGCCACTAACTGGTGCTTACACCGCCTGTGTGCACCGTCCGTGTGGAGTTCATGTTTCTGTTGGCTTTGTGATATTTGGTGATCCTTTTGTTTTCACATGTTAACGTGTGGTTCTCTCTATTCCTTAAAGGCACACTTTGACTGAAATATCAAAAGTCCTCATAGTCTAACAGCTGCCTGAAAGTTTCTTCTCTCTTTCTCAAAGTGGGCCTTTAAATCATTGCTTTTAATGTGGCTTTGCCCGATTTGAAGAGCAAATGTTTTCTTTCTGGGGTGATTTTTCGAACTGATGGCAACTCTTTGTCTCTACAGGCAGAATGGGTTGCCTTAAACTACGTGCCCTTTGCTGAGCGCTCCTTGGAGGTGGTGGTGGACCTTTACCATAAAACAGCGTGCCACAAAGCTGTCATCAATGAGAAAGTGCTGCAGAGCATCATCAAGGTATTTATGCTGTAGCAGATTTTCAAGCTGGTTAAATAAACATCACAGTTTTAAACTGATAAATGAAACTGATCTAAGCTGAAAGACTTATTTTATGAGCAATAATAATAAATGTATGAAGTTTAAAATAAAGTTTCTGTCTAGAAACTAAACCATATTGGTTTTAAGTTTTGGCGTGTAAGAAAAAAGACTTCTTCATGTTAAGCTCTGCTAAATCCTGCTGTTTAGCTTTATAGTTTACATTTATTCAAGGATTACAATGCAGAAAATTGACCAGTTCTGAGGAGACTAAATCTATTTTTAAACTTAGAGTAGAGCTGCACCGATACGAAAATCTCAGATATTAATATTTCTGTTACGGTTTATAACTGATATCACTTCTCTCTTCAGTTAAACATCCACAATCCTTTAATGTGACCAAACATACAACATGTCACCAACTCCCCTCCCCCTCGTGTAAATAAACACCTGTTGTTAATATCGGCCTGGTGTTACTTATCGGACTGATACCGATGTACCGATATCGAGCATCTGTACCCGGGAGATTAAGAATTATTAAAGGTCTTTCTGCAAAACACGTCGGTTCAGTTTGTTAGCGTTACAGAGTCAGTTTTCTCTTTGTAAATTTAAAAAGGCAGCAGTAGGGTGCAGCTGTGAGTAGGGTTGTCAAAAGCATTGATACTCTGAAAGTATTGATACTCAAACGCTGCATCCGGGCACAATACTCAGTTGGCACAGTGTCATTACTTAATACAATTCAGTTTATTTTTATAGCCCCAATTCATAACACGTCATCTCAAGGCTCTTTACAAAAACGATTCAATCAAATCACACAGATTAGTTAAAAGTTTCCTTATTTATTCTTAAATACAAGTGTTGTTTGAATATTTTTCTATCTTTTATTTTAGCCAGGGCTGAAACAGTTAATCGGATTAATCAGGACTAATTGATTATTTAAATAACTGTCAACTAATTTAGTAATCAATTAATTGTTAAATGTAGTATAGAGACTTTAAAACATGCATTCAAGCAGTAAATAAACCATAAATGTAAAATAAAGATATTTTGCATTTAAGAATAAAAAATTAAATAAATACATTTTGTCCGTCAATATTCTCCAGCCAGACCTCCTCAAGTGTGAAAAGTTTTAGTTTCACCTGGTTTGATCCTGTTCTTCTATGAGGAACCTTTTGCTATTTGATTATTAATTGAAAAAATAATCATTTGTTGCCGCCCTAATTTTAGATTTCTAGATTATTTACATATTTAAATAACAATATTTCAAACTTAAAATTTTGTCAAATCCTGTTACATTTGGGTTTTTTATTTTACATGTATTCCTATTTAACTAATAGAACCTGTGATCAGAAGCTTGTTCCATTTTCAGATAGAAAGTATATTTTAAAGCCTTTAATTATTAAGCTTTTTTTTTTACCCATGGTATCAAAAATGGTATCGAGTATCGAATATTTTCGATACAGTACAGCGGCTCGGTGATTCATTCCTCAAAGTCCTTTCGTTGATTATCTTTGTTCTTGTTTTCAGCTTCTTTGAATTATTTCCTTTTGATTGTATGATGTTTTAAATTAATCCGTTAGTTTTAAAAGATAAAAAAATGATGGATTATGAATGATGAGACTTTACAGAGTTCATACACTTAACAGCTAATTCAGAGGTCATGATTTTATCGTGAACATCCTGCGTGTTACACGTAGAAAATATGGCTTTTTTCTTAGGAAATCTGTATCTTCTATAAGACAGAAAAGAATTTTCTCAAACAAATGGACGTTCTTGTTTTTTTTTCCTTCTAACCTTTATCTTATCATTAACTGTTACAAACATTAATACTGTTTTCATGTAAAAACTTAACTTGTGATCTGCTGTTTGTTCCTCTCCTAGACTCTAAGAATGCCCTTGGGTTTAAAGTACGCCTGTCCGTCAGAGAGTACCTGGAAGCTGGCCGTTTCCTCTCTGCTGAAGGTGCTGTCTATCGGGTTGCCTGTTGCACGCCAGCATGCCTCGTCTGGAAAGTTTGATTCTATGTGGCCAGAGTTGGCCAATGCCTTCGAAGACTTTCTTTTCACCAAAAGGTATGTTGTATCTGAGGAAGAGCAGCAGGGTTCAGGGCGGCTGCTGTTTTATGCTAATTGTTTGTTTTTTACAGCACTCCCCCTGATAATCTGTCCATTCAGGAGTTCCAGCAGAATGAGTCTGTTGATGTTGAGGTTCGTTTCATTGGTTTTTATACATTTATTATAAGAAAGGCCTCGCCTTCCCCTATAAATTGCAATTGTCTCCTTCCTTTCAGGTGGTCCAGTTGATCAGTACAGAGATTTTACCATTTGCCAACTTCATCCCCAAAGAATTTGTTGGTCAGATCATGACTATGCTCAATAAGGGCTCCATTCATTCCCAGGCTCCATCGTTCACAGGTAATAATAAAGTCAAATGATGCTGAAACCTTTCCTGCAGCTCATCACTGCTGCCCCCCCCCATGCTGGGATGTTTTCAAATAACTTAGAAGTCCAGTCTGGGTGTGACTCTCCCTAAGAAAGCTCAGTCGGCTTCACTCCACAGACACTGATTGTTGCTTTTTTTTCTTTCTGAAGAGGCAGAGATCGACGTGCGGATGAGGGAAGAGTTTTCAAAGGTGTGCTTTGAGACGTTGCTCCAGTTCTCCTTCAGCAATAAGGTGTCTACCCCTCAGGAGGGCTACATCTCTCGAATGGCGCTGTCCGTTCTCCTGAAGAGAGCCCAGGATGTTCTCCGACGCTACGTAGAGGATGAGAGGCTGAGCGGACGCTGTCCGTTACCGAGGTTCGTCTGCGCAGTGACTTTAGGAAGTTAGCATACGCATTAAAGAGCTCACACTGTTAGAAAAACGCATGAAAACGATCTAATCAACCAGTCACCTAATTAGTCTCTTGGAGGTTTTTTTTTTTTTGTACATCTTTAAATCTCATTTAGCTCAGTTTCTTTTTTCGTTTTCCGTTTTCAGGCAACAAGTTACAGAGATAATCTTTGTCTTGAAAGCTATAAGCACTTTGATGGACTCACTGAAGAAGACACAGCCAGAGAACGGTAAGAACCAAGCTGTACCTAAAGAATTTCCCCCTAATCAGATTATTAATATATCCTCCTCTGCTCTCTTTTTCCCCTCCTTGCCTACAGTGGACGGCAACACGTGGGCTCAGGTGATTGCTCTGTACCCTACGCTGGTAGAGTGCATTACCTGTTCTTCGTCTGAGGTGAGCGCAGCCCTGAAGGAGGCTCTGGGGCCCTTTAAAGACTTTATGCAGCCACCCGTCTCCAAAGTCCAGAACGGAGAGTCCTGACCGGTCTTACTCTACGCTCCCTGTTTTTATAATAATGAAGGAATCTTGAATCTGGATTCTTATCCTGGGTGCTTCACAAGTGCTTGGACATGAACTCCACGTGAGCTCCATTCACGCCGACCTGAAGCAGCCCGGTTCAGACCACATGGATGACTCCAGACCTAATATGCATCATTGTGTGCTTTTCATAAACCCCCACCTCCATTCTCACACAGGCTGGCTGCAGTTGCCTGTTAACTGTTAACTTGCAGTGGGTTTTGTTTGTTTCATTCATCTGAAGAGGCTGTATTGATGTACAGTATGTGGAAGTAGCTTGATGTTAAGGAGAAAAACTTTTTCACCATTTCCAGCTCTGATGTTCTTGCAAAGTTTTATGCAAAAAAAAAAGACAAATTACCCAAATCTGTAACATTCCATGTCATTTTCAGCCAGCCATCTTAAAAGGGATGTACATGACTGTATAAAATAAACGGGATGATTCTCCAATCTGTCTGCTTGAATCTAACTTTGGCCTCGTGTTTCAAACCCTTTTCATGTCAAAGTTGGCGTCAGCAAATACAAAAACCAGTCCTCAGATGATGATTTCACTCATTCATCCGGTTCCAATCCAACCTGCTCATTAGTTGCTTTCTGTTTTCTTTCATGGTAAAATCATCCAACGACCTTTTATTTACATCAGAATGGAGGAATTTTAGCCCACTTTACTGAGCAGATCATTTTGGTTTCCAAAACCACGTCAAAGTGTTTTATAGCATAACGCTGCTTGGACTTCCTGCCATAGATTCTGAATGTATGGCTGTTCTGATAGACAAATTGATGGCTCCATTTATTAAGGACAAAGGTCAGATTCTAGGTTATTTTCTTGACCTAGATGAGATGTCAATGCTGTTCTGGAGTCAACTTAGTAGGTCAGCCAAAGTTATGTAAAGATGAAATCAGATCCAACAAACTGTGGTTAATCTGCTTCTGATTTAATAAAAGGATTATTAAGTTTTTATCCCTGAATAGGGAGGTTTATTTTTAGTACCTTCTTCACAGGGTTAAAGCCAAGATCAAGTATAAAAAACTGCAGAAGATCATTTGATGCCAAGAGAAACTGTTCACAACATCAATAGATTCTGAATTATTATATTTTGTTTCTATTCCTTTTCTTAAACTGCTTTCATGTGTTTTTCTGCAGCCACATTTTCTTGAAATCAAAAATGACTTTTGTTTATAGAATGCAAGTATAAGATATATGATTAAGAAATGTGCAAAGTCAGATAAAAAAAAAAAACTTAAAAAGTATTGAAGGGCATACCAAAAAACATGTTTATCATGATGTCGCCAGTGGCAGGTTTTCTAAAAGGAGCATTCGATCGATTTTAATTAATTAGGA
>JAUZNJ010031417.1:0-10833 GCA_034780135.1 Jordanella pulchra | reverse complement strand
GTATTTAATATCATGTTTTTTTCATTTCACAATCACCATTTAGTGTTGGTCTGTCACAAGAAACCTAAAAAAGAAAAGAGAAGAAAAAAGTGGGAAAGCTCCAGGGGTGTGAATATTTATTGTTGCTTGACTGCATCCAACCAGCAGAAAAAAGGATCATTTGATCTATGCTGCTTGTGTTCTTCCTGGATACCTTTTCAGTTTCTCATTTCTTTCAGGGTTTTCTGCAGTGATTAAGTGTCGGATTGAACACCTGGCCATCAAACCTTTGCAGGATCTTCTGTGAACTGATTTCCTTTATTCAAACTCTAAATCAGGCTGTCAGGATAATTACAGCCTTTTCTGCACATCTGCAAGCAGTCGAGGAGGTCTTAAGCCTGGAGCTCCACCACCTCTTGGTTTTACTATCAGATTTCTGTATGCAGAGCTGGTTAATGGCATCAAAGTTGTGGTTAAGATAAGATTTTTTTTCTTTTTTTTTTTACCAATAGTTGTGTCTCAGGAGACGCTTACCGAACGCTGAGTAATTATCCTCCATGACATTAAAACCACCAAACACCCAGAGCATTATTTTCTATTTAGATTTTTATTTAAATGATTTTCTTATTTTTACTGAACTGAACAATTTTTCTAATTATTTTTTATTTTTTTTTTAAGTTACAAATTGCATGTTTTGGTTTTCAAAAGAAGAGTTTTCACTGGAACGATTAAAGTGAAATGAACTGACTCGGTCCCATGTTTCACATCGATGATACAGCAGCTACCATCGAGATAAAAGTCCAAATAAATGAGGAAAACCACAAGATCAGACAATAGCAATGATTGGAGAGATAAAGTGCTATACAGTACTATTCACAGCCCTTCAATATTTACACATTTTGTCAAATAACAAATTGAATGTAATGAACATGATCCAGTGTTTTACGGGCCCTCTACTCCGATTCCTATTAAATCAAAAGAAGACTCTTCAGAAGTCCACCTGTGTGTGATTTACTCTGAATAAATCCAGATGAAAACCCTGCAGGTTTGTTGGAAAGCGGTAGGGAACAAACGGCATCATGAAGGCCAAGGAGTCCAGCAGACAGGTCGGGAGGGAGGTGTGGAGCAGAGCAAAAACGAACAAACAACAACTCTGACAATCCAATGAGAGACTGTGGCACCACTGGAACAAAGGCAAGAGGAGCGTTGGAAGCTCCACAGCTCAGGGAGAATCATTGAAACCCACTCCACAGCCAGAGACGAAGAAGCACATTCACATTTTAGAAAAATCTGGATCTAAATCTCATTGAGGATATGAGGTCAGAGTTGAAAATTAATATTCTGAGAGACTCCGTCTAATCTGACTAAACTTCAGGTAATTTAGAAAGAACAGAGGAAGAGATCTGGTCAAAATCTGCGTGTTTAAGTTGAATTTAAGGTGTTTGTAGATGATATATATCAACTTAGAAAAAAAAAACAAAGGCCTGCAAAATATTTGAGACTTTTTATATAAGAAAAAAAAACTGAAACCAGGCATCACTTTCAATTGTTCACTTTTTGTTGGTATCGCATATAAAGTCCAAACAAAACAACATGGAGTTTGTGATTGTTAAAATAACACAATGTCTAAAAGTTCAAGGGGTCTGAATACTTTTGCAAGGCACTGTATATGAAGTTAGTGTTGTATTTACATTGGAGACAAATACAACAATGATCACAAAACTGAACCTCAACTAAAATAAAAAAAAAACATTAGAGCCATTAGTGACATTGATTGTGGGGAGATTTAGGCTGGATTGCTGCTAGTATGGGTGTTATTTTTATTTACATTTGTAGCTGAGACCGAGCCCACATAAGGTCTTTACTTCAACACTGTTAGAATTACTTAATGATAAATGGTAGAAAAACAACCAATTTATGTTTGAGGCACCTATTAGTCAAAGGGAGGAGGAAGACAAATTGTTGGAAAAGTGCAAAATAAAGAGGGCTTTGTTCTTTCTTTTGATTAAACGTTAAACCTGGGCTGGAAATTCTAGTTCTGCTTCTGGAGGCCTGAGATACAGAAAACACCCCCATGGAACAGAGTCGCCTCCTTATCAGTGCCGAGACCTTTTTGTTTATCATATATTATACAAATATTCCACAAACACCACTTTTAGCAAACGCTGTGCAGGTATTTACAAGTTTAACAACTATAAATATAGTGTGCAGTGTGGAATAACAGCAATCCTGAGATGCATTTGACCGCTGTATCCGCAAGAGTCCGAGCTCCAGGAACATCTCAGAGCAAAGTTAAAGATGGCTTCCTCAAGACTAAAAAAAACATAGTTCAAGTCATCACCAGTTCCTTTCATTGTTTGCTTTCTTGGTTTCTACTTTATAGTAAAGGAACGGACCAAAATAGAGCACTCTGAAGAGGACGATGCACAGGAAACCTGGACAGACATCTCCGCCTGGAGCAGAAACAGCTTGGATCCTTCAGGAAATCCACACAAACGCAAAAAAAAAAGAAGAGTGACGAGGGAAACTGAGTGGGTCAAGCCAGGCTTGTTTGTTGCAGTTTCTTAACCCTGCTAGTTCTGCTTGTTTCCATACATGAGGGGGATGATGTAGACAGAGATGTCGTCCCCAGAGCCTAATCTGTCATTGGAGATCCTCCAGCCGCGGTCCTTCAGCTCCCCACGTGCTCTCATGATGAGGTCCTGAGCTGCCATTGTGTACCTGTCAACGCAGACGTGATTAATGAGCACTCCAGTTACCGTAAGATGAGATTCAACAAAATAAATACTAATCACAGCATAACTACGCTCAGAGGAGTGATCTGAAAGACGCCTGATAAATGTCTGAGAAGCGTATTCCCTGTCATCAGAGACACATCTCATCTAAATGTTTTGAGAAATATACACAACTCGATAACAGAGCTGCGTTTGTCTGCTCTGTGCCTGACAGGGGTGAGCAGGAGTTCAGGCCTGACCGGCTGCAGCTGTCAGGATGGGAGAACGTGCCTGTGCTGGTCGTCTGGGTCGCAGTTTGCCAGGAAAGCCGTGACCGCTTCAGCCACTTCCTGGTTAGAAAGGACGTCCCACAGACCGTCGGTTCCCAGAATCAGAACGTCATCTGCTCCATGCTCGTACTGCGATAAGGGGTAAACCTTAACCTGGAAGCAGACAGGGAACAGCGGAGATTGAGGTGTTCTTCGACAGGAAGCAAACACTTCTGGATGTAATAATTTCCAGCTTGTTGAAAACACAGAAAACAGGCTTCACATTTTCTTTCTAATAGTAATGATGTAAAATCTTTTTCCTTTCATATCTGGGTGCAAAGATGCCCCTGATCTGATTAAACAGGCCAGTGTTTGCTCAAAGTCATCCAAGGGCCCCTACCGGCCTTCTCGTTTTGTCGGGTCAAAGGTCCTCCTGCAAGGCTTGAATTAGACGATGGGAGTTTTCATCTGATTTCAATGTTTTATAGCTCCAAATTGATACAAACACAAAGAGCTGCAGGGATTCCATCACTTCTAAACAATGCCTTCAGCATGCAAGCCAGATGTTGAACCTTTTAAAGGCAGTCAGTGAATCCATGTCTGTGAAATGTCAACCACATTAAAACCAAAAGCTTTGGAGGAGATGGAAACAAACAACAAAAACACTCACACACAAATCGGCTTATTTTAAAATGTCTTTAAAGGTTCTAACGCTAATCATAAACTCGGAAAACTCTGTATGACATCAAACAATCATCTGGAGCCTCGAAACATTAAGGTTCATCTGCCACAAACAGCTCAGCGTTCAGCCACTGTAGGGGGATCTGAAGGCCCTCTGTCTGGGTTCGGTTGTAAACCTCGTGACTTAGGTTGTGTTTCCAAACAGAGAAGCATGAGTGAGCCAACAATTACTGGATTTCTCAATACAGCAGCAATACGTCTCTGGAGGAGGGACCATGCCTCAAACCCTCAATTCAGATCAGATTTTTCAGTCATTTTGAGAAACCTTTAAAGAGCAACCTGTTAAATGGAGCATCACATGTTGCAGGAGGGTTTAATTGGTCTTTATAGAGAAGCCTCTCACAGATAAACCCAGTGCACTGTTTATTTTAGCACGTATTTATACAACAAGACATCTAATTCTTCAGAACAGCATTTCTCACTCCAACTCCAACCAAAGCAACTTGACTGGTCGCAGATGAACCTTTTAAAAAGAGGCTGAACTGTGACTGAACTCTGAGGCAGAGAATCCAGAACCAAGAGAGTTCACAGCTTTTATGACTAATGCAATCATGTGCATTTGTTACTGAGAGGGAAAGGACTGTTAGAGTGGATCTTAAGAAACACAGAGTTCACTTTTAATGGCAAAGGGCATTTTTAAATGTTAACTTCAATACTTCCTTTGAAACCATTTGAAACAGGTTTTGGTTCTTCCTAAATGTTTTTTTACTCAGCAGTAAATCCATGTTATACAGCATATGATACATAATGCAAGATGAATCATTTGCATACCAGAAGTGAATCCAACAACTTATGTCTGCATAGTAGGACTTAGATTATAAACCATCATTCGATTTAATCCCCAGAACAAAAACATCAAGATAAACGGACAATGTGTTTCCCTAAAATCTGGCATTTAACTCGCAGCATTTCATTAAAAGTTCATCACACCAACAGTCCCACTTGGTGAAGGTCTGACGCTGCTTCACACTCATGGGTTGTGAGCACACATTTCCCCACAGCCCACAGTGGGTTAAAGAGCAACTGCCAAGTCTCAAGAAATACTTCATTGCAGTTATGCCCAGAAGGAAAGGTGGAATCATGGATGAGGTGTGGGGGGGCTTTGACATGGAACCAGGTGGGTTTGGGTAGCTTTTATTTCTATTTAGAAATACAATTATAATTTGAAAACTTCTTATATTTGCTATTAAATTGTGCTGATGATTGAAAATATAAAGTGGTGTGAGGGATTGCTGCAGGAACAAGTCCTGGAAAGCTAATGACTCGATACGATCAGCTGGGTTTCCTTAGAAACAACAACTTTGAACCAGACTGTAGATTAAATGTGTTGTAAATTGTGAATAAACTGAATTGATTGAAATCAAGTTTGAAAAAAAAGCAAATATCTTTTCACACATTTTGTGACGTAAGTAAGAAAAGTTTGTTGGCTGAGAGGTGCAAACGTCCTCCAAATACATAAACTGCTGCAGTTGATGAGCACTAATCTTCCTTTTCATCCAGTATTTTTTTTGGGGGGGGGGGGGTTGTTTTTTAGAATTGTCATTACCTTGAGTTGATTATGCTAAACTTTCAACAATTCAAAAGTTTAATTTCAATAATAAATCAACTTGAACAAGAGCATATATGGATACGTGTGTGTTCATCATTCTAGATGTCTTAAGGGGTTTACACTTCTTAAAAACTGTCTTGATTCACATCATTATCAGGAGTTATTTGTGTGTTTGTGTGCGGGGGGGATAACGTGGTGTTCGTTGCACATGTTTTGTGATCAGGTATCATGTGTTTGCAGTGCGTATTCACTTTGCATCTCTTGTTTTTCTGTTATTGTTAAATTTCTCCTTTGAATGTTTCCCTTTGCATGTCTTGTGTGTTTGTGTTTATTTTCAGTCAATGTCTTTGCTAGCCTCTTTTTTTGCAGTAATTATTGTTTGCAGCATATTTATGCATTTGCAGCGAGTTTGCTTCTCTCAGCCACCATAGAAGAGAGAATTTTGAAGATTCTACACAAGACTTGGATCATGGCAGTGGAAATGTCATTGTTTACCATCAGTGGGTTGCCTCAGATAGAAGCCTAAGGAATACAGGCATAATCATAGGCCAAACCTGATGTGATGCTAATGCTTTGAAAAAAATAGAGGCACCCAAAAATCCTGCAAGAACATGCAATGCTTCTTGTAACAACAGAACGCTGTGTGATGTGGAAATAATGATCCCAAGCATACCTCTGGGCAGCAGGACAGGAAAGGCTTGATATAAATGTTGGAATCATGCACTCTCAGATTGTGGTCCCCAAAACCTCTCGTTACCCCAATGGTTGCCAGCACTCGAGCCTGCAGAAAGATCAGACGTCTGTTAAACAGATCCACAGCAAACTCGGCGCAGTTTCAGCACTCGGGTCGCAATGACATTGCTCCCAGCCAAACACCATATGAAGCTAACAGAGCACAGCTATGAAGCTAGTTATCAGTCATGCTTTATTACTTACGGGTGCTCCATTTAAAACATGATGACTTAAACAAATCTTATCAAAACATAAATATAAAAAAAAACATATACAGCACTTCTACTTTTTGCTGCATTACTTTTAATTAAAGCCAGGTCTAAGCTGCCGTAAACTGGATTCCTATGGTCTGCATACAGCTCCCTATAAAAACAGGAGGCATGCACACCACCATGGGGGCTGGTTAATTGACTCTACTGTACAGGAGAAGGGCATATGAGGATAAGTGAGGCCTGGTTCCAAAGAGCTGAGATCAGTATGCAGCGCGGCATTGCAGCTTTTCAAAGCTGCGACTAAACTCTTCCAGTGGAGAAGGAGGAAACATCCCGGGATTATTTGCCAAGCGCTGGGGCCCAGCAGGCAGCGCGCCGGGACTTTGAAGTGCTCAGGCGTTTCTCTCTCTCACACAAAGCTCCTCTCTACTCTATCTGGCCGTCCATCTCCACACCCAACTTCAAAGGAGTAGGACAAGGACGTAACACGGGGGATCCATCAAGGGGTGGAAAACCTGGATGTGGTTGCAGTTGGAGGGGACTGCAGGGCGACATCTGCTCCCAGCATCAGTGCAACATGAGAAGGCCACACTGGGAACAAACTCACATCCGTCATGTCCGTCTTTCACCTCTTCAATTCATTGTGAATTTGATGCTGGTCTGGATTTACATCCACAAGATTGAATGGAAAAATGAACAATAAATGAAGAGTGTGGTTATCACATGACCTTGTCTTTTAATCGTAGAATCTGATAAAATTGCTCATAACTTTATGAGCTTACCGGACTTGCTGAGCTGAGTAGGAATAGCAGGAAACATTTTTAGATTTTTACGTTCATTTTGAAAGCCATGCCCTTTTTGTTTAGTTGTGTGCAGTAAAAAAACTAACCATACATGAACACCAAGGAAAAACCTGCAGACTGAGGTTAATTCTTAAAAAATGCATCTGTTTCCTTAAACCTCACAGCTTAGGAATTAATTATAGTTTATAGTTTTGATTTCATAAAAGTTCAAATGAAGAAAAACTCAAATTATGTGTAGAAGCCTGCAAATAATCGTAGTATTTGAGAAAAACGTATACAAGTAAAAATTCCTTAAACTTTCTTTGCTTTTCTTCTTTAACAGAGAGCACATATGGGAGTCCTTTGGTTCAACTATGGCTACATTTTACTTCTGGCAAGTAAATAAACATGGTCCTGTGGGATGGCAACTCTTGTTGAAAAACAGGCCCACAAATTGTTGCTGCTGCCCCATACAGTGGCAGGAGGGAGCTGACTGATGGTGCTTTGAGAGGCTTGATTACAGACGAGGCTTTCATGGCTGCAGAAGTAACTCTGTCAGTGAGTGGCTGCCAAGCAACACTTACCTTCTTCCCCTCGCCGTAGATCAGAGGAAACTTTAGGTCATCGTCCTCGATGGTTTTATACGCCCTGAGCAAGAAAAAGATGACATGTTAATGTATTTCTTATGGTTTATGGCAGGTGGTGTGTTTATGAGCTGAAGATTCATCGATTCCAGCTTCAGGCCGTGGCTCTGCCAAGGTGGACACCACAGAGAGAAGGAATATGGGTGGAGGGACGATTTGGTGGAATACCAGCATAATCATCCTTTCTTTGCTGTTATAGAACTAAAAAACACATTTTAATTAACAAAGAAAACAACAAAAGGCAAGATAAGAGCAGAGGATGGCTGAGGTTTGAATGAAAAAGAGGAAGGTTCTATATATGAAGCTCTGCTACTGTGTCATTAAGGGTTCTTCCAAAGAGATGTTTAGGTTTCGCCGCTAATTCTATTTAATTTATTATGTTGATACAGTATCTGAACATGTGTACGTGTTTTTCTACTCAGTTTAGACACATGGATGTTTCTCATGGATAAAATGAAGGAGTCAGAGACTGAGAAACTGTAAAAACAGGAAAGACCTCCAAGGACTGAGAGGTAAATGTGTTCACATGTTGAACTTGTTGCTCTACATAAAAAAACTGCTTATATTGTTTTTGCTAACTATAGTAATTTTTGCAATTTAGAAAACAAGCACAATTCTGAAAATAAATCTTATTTTATTTGTTAAATGGTAGTTTTCAGTATGATAAAGGCTTATATTGTAATGTTGTGAAGGCAATTGTTTTTATTCAATTAAATTGAATTATACTTTATTGATCCCCGAAAGGAAATTCAGTTTATGTTTTGTTATATTTTGATGTTATGTTTCTGTTTTAGAGTAGAGGACGACTGAGAGAGAAGAGATGAAGAATCTAGAAAGACTGTAAAAAAGTAGAAAGAAGAAACGGAGAGATAGTAAAAAAAAAAATGTGTGAAGTTTCAAACCTGAAAGACAGACATAAAAGTAAAGCAAAAAGCGCAAAAGAAAGTTGGAAAGAAAATAAAGGGAAAAGAATGGACAAGACTGACTGCATTAATAATTGAAAGGTCAAAAGGTTTGTGCAGCATTATCCGAGCTACACATGGCTGCAAGATGGCGGCTATTGCAGCAACAGTCAAACTTTCTTACAGGGTTTGTTTGTTTTTTGTATGACTTACATGACTTTAGGCCAGTTACAGATACACCACTTTTCATTTCTTGTGAGACAAAATGTTTATTATCATTACTGTTTAGATGCAAAAACTTTGGAGTAGAGCAGCATTTTGGTCATTGTTATCTTTGCCAAGGAGGTTATGTTTTTGGTTGTTTGTTTGTCTTTTTATAGGATTATTTGAAACGGATTTAAATTATATTAGAGGTGCGCCTCATGCCAAGAAACAATCCATTAAATGTTTGTGATGATCCAAATCTTAATTTGGATAACATCAATTTTTAAAGATTCTTCAACATTATTTGGTAGAAGAAGCAATTCTCTCCTGAACCAGTAGGTGTCAGCAGTGAGTATTGACATCTTAGCATCAGACTCAAAAAGTATGGAAGTATTATGCTGGACATGAAACTACAAAAACACAGGAGAGGTGAGCCATCCCTCGCTCAGAGTCTCAAAATGCTAATTAAAGAAGAAAGCAGAGTGTAGAGGGACTGAAGAAAGTGAGAGCAGAACAGACACCAGAGGCTGCAAAACACGCTGTGTTTCTTGTGAACTTATGAAAGGATTTTTAGAAAATCTTTACCAGAGGTGCGCATCATTTCAAAAAACAGTTCATGAAAATTTCACAATGATCCAGATCATGTAGGATTTTTAGCTACAAGTGTCAAAATACAGGTCAACATTAGCTGCTTGGCAGAGGTCTGTGGTTTCAGAGAGCTTTTCTAGGTATTCTTGTAACAATCTACATTACAGAACGTCAACATCCAGAATCAGAAACCTGGAACGTTATCACCTCAGAAACTATACCAGAGATTACATCACTCCGACAGTTTTATGTTAATGCTATGCAAACAAACCATCTACTTCCTCTATCTACGCTGTTAAAAGTAGCTTAAATGTTATAATTAGCCTATTAGCTAAGATGGTAACATTAACTAAACCAATGATGGTAGCATATTGGCTAACGCTAGCAAGTCAGGAAACACTACAGCTTGTTAGTTAAAATTATATGAAAGATTCACATTAGTATATAACATGTATGTTAAAAACCAGCATTAGCTAAATGTTAGCTAAAAGTATGTCTGCATCAGCATAAATATGATCCACCTTTGGTTGCGCTGGTTTCCAGAGGTGGGGCGGATGTCTTGGACTTCTCTAAGGAGATGTCTTTGTGTACATCTGTGTACGGATGCAGCAGAATTTATATTCAATTTTTTTTTATATTTTCTGAGGGACATTTAAAATTCATAAGTGATTTAGTATCACACTGGCAGAATACAGAACAACACTAGTTTAAAGTTTCCCTTTCTTTATACCAAAAAACAATTAAAAAAAATAATTTTGTACAGCATTTCCTTAACATCTGCCACCAAATGCACCAAATACAGGTTTTAAGTTCAAACCTGGATCAGGCAGAGTGTCAAATATGACAGGATATTATCATAAAAATAGATTTTTATCGGTAAGTAATCTCTTTTTAAATATGCCGTACCATAACTTGGCCTCTTTCACCAAACCAAATGATTTTAGCTGCTCTGAAGCACAAGACCAGGATGGTTTTCACATTACTGCTGGTTTCACTCAGAGAGGCCATATGTTTCCACCTCAGGCGAGCTCCACAAATGCAGCACTCAGCAGATTTTGTGACTGTGCAGGGCACAAGCTATCAGAGTAAACACAAACCACATACGTAGAGCAGGTCTGCAGACTGAAAACACTCTGAGCAGCAAGTAGGAGGATAAAAAGAACTGTTTATAATGTCCACAACTTTATGATGTGCAATTTAAAAGGAACACCAGGAGACGCACACTTCCCTGGGGTCTGCCTTCGATGACAGTGTCCTGTTTGAGACACGCGTCGTTTGAAATAAACCAGACAGAATGAGAAGAGCACACATTAGTCTCCTTTCTGAGTGCAAAAGCAGCAATATGAGTCGCTCAGGGGCTGTGGTGTTTGACCACAACATTGAGCGTTTTCAGACATGACAGCCGTTCGAAAGCCTGATCCACCGCAGCTCGTGACTAAGTGGTGGAATGAGTGGGGGAAGGGAAAGGAAGAGAGGGATGCTGGAACATGGGGCAGAAGGAGGTCTGACCATCTCTG
>JAUZNJ010031416.1:0-14233 GCA_034780135.1 Jordanella pulchra | reverse complement strand
GAGGGCTCCAGCCCGGGAGACCCACGACGCACTCTGCTGGATGGAAGATGGAGCGGCAGGCTCCGGATCCCAACAAATTGAATAGCTTCTCCGTATGTTGATAGCTGTTTCCACAGTTTTGGTGGTGAAAACTCACAGTCTGCAGAGGCTACTTTTACCTCCTTTTTTTATCAAGGTTAAGCATTATGAATCTTGACTTGTGTTGGCGAACCAACCATATTTTCTCCCATATGTTTTTATAAATAAAATATTTTTTTCTCTTTAATATAAGAAAAGAAACCAAAAAAATATCTATCTATTAAAAAAGAGTTAAATCTATTCAGTGTTTCTGTAAAGATCATGTAACAGTTGTTTCTGAGTGACATTGCCTTCAGTAAATGAAGCAACAATGCTGCCTGGCGTCAACAGTTTCAACATCCAGATGCCAGAAGCTTCTAGCCTCTCTTCCTTTCACACCATGTTTTCCACATAGTGACCATACAGACCATCTGAGTGCAGTGCTGTTGCCAATTGCAGCCAAAATAAATCTCTCCCTGAATATGGCATTGTCACTGCAATGCTAAATCTTCATTTAAATAGGGCGGTACCTGTAACTGTAGCACCTGTTATAAATTGTTCTGTGATCACTTATCTTACTAGATTAGAACCTTTATTGTCACTTTGCGGGGAACTTCAGAGGTGCCAGCAGCAAAGTCACAGGCAAAATGGATGCATGCAGATTCAAACAAGGTAAAATAACTACAAATTGAATCAGAGACTGTAGAGTAAGGGCACATTTATGAAATAAGGAATACATACTGGACAGTTATTAAAAAGGGCATGTCCAATTTTAAAGAAATTTGAAGATGAATAAGATCATTTTCTAGATTTTGTTTGTTATTTAGGGTGGCAATTTAAAAATGTTTCAAAATATGTCCAAAATATTTGCCGATTAATGAAGAAAAAACTATAAAGCAGTCTCTCACTGAATGAGCTGTCCAGTTCTACAGTAGGTTTCTGCATAAGGTGGGGGACATTGTCCAAGAGTTATATTTGCCATATTTTTTTTTTAAGTTAAAGGCCCATTTCTTTCTAATGAGTTATTATGTATAATGGCATCTGGTAACTTATCATTGTCTGAAAGCACTAAGGGGACTGCTTGATGCTCAGAACTATGCCAATATATAAAGAAATCATTGAAGTTCTGACAAGTGGAACCAAAGAATCAGTGAGTTTTCACCCTATAATGAACCGGAAATTACTAGAGAATCAGACAGTTTTGCATAGTTTGCATGTTGTTGGCAGAGTCATGCTGTGGGTCTGCTCTGTTACCAGAGTTACTAAAGCATTTAAAAACTTAAAACCTAAGCTTTCCATCTGGTGGTGATTGAAATCTGGAATGATGTCTAATTTTGACCGAATACCAGACTAGGTACTAATAAAACTAAAATCAGAAGTGGGGACCAGATGGTGAGATCAATGAACTCCACAGGAGTCCCTCGAAATATACAAGCTGTAACTTATGTGCCTCCTGATTTAACATAAACATCCAGTCATGTATCATTGAATAGGCATCATTCCCTCCTTTTAAGGGACTTCCTGTTCAAGGTTCAGTGGTGAACTGTGGAACCTGTATGCTACAAAGGATCCCTCTCTCAACCAGACATCACTGCATTGGTGGTTTGGGACAAAAATCATATCTAATCACCAAATTAAACAATTAGAAAAAAACATTCTTTAGAAATTGTGAAAGAAATTGTGTCAAAAAATAAGTTTCCTTAGTTTTCCCTTTAAATATTTTATTTTCACTGTCTCCATTTGATTGTCTGTGCAGGTAAAGTGTTAGAGAAGCAGAACTTCTAAACATTTATTCAGTCCTTCTTTCATAAAATAAAAGTTGCTAAAGTGAAAGCAGAGACAGACAACATATGTTTAGTGGTATCAGATAGAGACACACCGTAGTTAATTCAGATTATTTCAAAATTAAACCTGTTTACACTGTGCAAACCTGTCCTACATTAATCGTTTTAAGATACATTTTTTTCTGATGAATCTAGATCTTGTTTAAAAAGACTAAATTAAATTAAATACTCAAATAAATCCTGGGCAGCTGACTCAACTTTAAGTTATAAGGAAGAACCATCATAATATTTACTGTACATAGTCAGAGGGAAATGGTAATAAAATAAAATGAAATGCAGATGACTCATTTTGAAGAAGTAGAGAATAAAGGAGGGATAGCAATGAATCTTAAATCATATAAAGCCAGTTTAAAGTGAAGCAGCAGAGCCGTTAAAGCTTATTTTGATTTAGATTTTCAATTGTTTTTATACCACCTTTCCGACCATAAAAGCCATGTAGTTCAACTTTATGAAATACTGTATAACAAAACAAAGTGTATTAAAAAAGATTTGTTTTTATTTCTTTTTCTTAGAACCTATAATCACACATCTAATTCTTGTTTCATAAAATGACACAAAAAAAAGTCTGCACGGCACATTTGAGCAGAAATCCTGTTACTCTCCTGTAAAAACAAAACAAATCCAAACAAAACAACTCCTGTTTTGGAGATATAAGACAAAAGTGGGATAACATTTGCTTTATTTAAATTATACACTGTCAGTTTTAAGTGAAGCAACTCCGCATGGGGTTGTTTACACTTTGCAACTCCTAATTTAACTAATAACAGCTCCATGAATGCCAGCTAGAAACTGCACATTATTACATCCGAGACGGCCAGACCTGTAAATAACTGTTAGAAGAAGTGACATGCAGGCACAACAACAAAAATAACTCACAGGGTATTTCTCATCGCATTTGTTTCACAGAGATACTGAATTTATAAATAGGTTTCTTTAATCCTAGCCCAAAAGAACCCAGAAGATCCATAAAGGAAAACAAATCACCTGTTGCTATAGCCCCTTTCTTTTCCAGCTACACTCTTTTTACCGACGGGTCCAGCTGATATATGCCTAGCTTATCATTGACCACAGCCACCTGCACAAAGACGAAGTGATAGAATTTAAAATTCCAACACTGAGCTTTTGGACCAAACATCACCTTTTTCATGCCCCACATACTTTTGCATTATGTCCTTGTCTCCTGTGCAGCATTTATCATCAGCTTGTTACTGATAGGACCAGGGACAAGCCTTAATAGCTGACTTATTAGAACCAAGCTGGTAAAACATCTCCACACATTATCATCACCAAGGTGGAATCTTTTTTTTTTTTTTTTGAAATACACAGCTATAGACTTTATATCTGCTTTTGACTAACATGCAATATAATAGAAGGTCCAAACTCCTGCCAACGATCTACACCATAAAAAAATACAAGCTGCAACATGAACCCAGGGAAACTTCACTGAACTCTGTGATAAGTGGTTTATTCTTAATAAAGATAAAACCGTTGATATTGCTACTGAGGAGACATTGTCGGCCATTAGATGAAGCTGCTCTCTCTCATCATGACTCTTATTATTCTCCTTTATGTCCTAAATGAGTCACATGGCTCAGAATCACAAATAGTCCATGAAAGGTAGCCTCTAAACGTATGCTTTTCCAGTAAGGGGGATTTTGCTGTGGCTATTGGATCACTGTGCTGGGAATTGTCTGTCGTAGGAGATGATAGAGGAGTGTAGTCCAGAAAGCACTGAGGCACACACCCGATAGAGTCACAGCCAAATCGCTGGCCTGTCTGAGCCGCTCTTCGTCATGTAGAATGAGCCATGTACTCCCTGCTGCTCTCCCCATGTCGTCTGCCTGGTCTGTTTGGCTCACAGGAGCCGTCCTCCTCCTCCTTAGAGCAGATGTCTTGTTTCTCCGCTCTGTAATTTAAAGAAAAGTAAAACGACATGACAAACGCCAGGTTAACAAAAGGTTAATTAATAACTGGGAAACTGGGCCATCTTGTGGCTAAGGCTTGCAAGTGGATGCAGTGGTGAGCAATGTCAACTTACCAAGACAGTCCTGGATAGGGACCACAGCTACAAAAATGATCATGGAGACCATGGATGCATATGCCTGTGAGAAAAAGAAATACAATTATTATAATTTACCATATTTCAAGTCACACAACAAAAACCTGTAATGGATTTCATGTGAAATTCACAGTAACGTCCACATTTTAATGATTGCTGGTAAAACATTATCATACCTAACTGGAATTTTATGTGATAGACAAATAAATTGAAATGAAAACGATAAATGTTCTTTTACTCAATTTTTTTAATTTGTTTTCCAAGTAGGTCAAACTCAGACTGGTCGAATGAAGACTGTCAGTGAGGGGAAATGTTCAAGTTTTGCTACAGATTCTTATGTCTCAACCTTCACTGGTGCGATAACAGATGAACATGCCTGGATCTTAACCAGTCCATTGGAGGAAGGTAAACACCTGCCCAGGTTTTTACAGTCTCTTTCAGGTTTTCTTTCTAGCATTATCCTCTTTTTACCTCTGTCCTGATTCCCACCCATTGGGATGGTGCTGTGGGTGATCTGCATTAATTTAAACAAACACATGTAGGCCAAACATAAATCATATTTTTCTAATCTAAACACAGCACCTTCTTTTTACATGGTTAAGTCTCCTACATGTCTATTGGTAAGCATCAAGAAACACGTCTTTCTCCTTATCCATGTGTAATTCAGTTCCACTAAAGTGGACGGCTAATTAGGATCAATCGATAAATGCTGGAGAAACTTAAAAAAATAGAGAAGAAAACCAGATCTATTCTCTCTGGTGGTACACACAAAGCAGTGGATGTTGCCCCGCCGGCAGCTGGTTTATCTCACTGCTTACCACCTACGTGCCGTGATCTGTTTTCAAATTGTAAAAACAGACCACTGCACAAAATCTCTCAGAATCGAGTCTGTGGTTCAGAAAATAGCAGGATGCTACTGGACCAAACTGTTATGTTGAAATTGCCTCTGAGAACAAGCTGCAACAGTATTAGTGTCATAAGTGACGTTACTTTTCCAGTAGAGCAATGGATCAATTCTTCCCTCGGTCTCTCTCTTAGCTCTCTTGGGCGTGCAACAGGGAAATATTTATAGGGTTGGTTCTAGTCCATCATATTTAATTTAGCTCAATTCCAAAATACTTTATTAATCCAAAAAGGGAAATTAAATATGCGTAGTTGAACACATTTAAAGTCTCTCTGTTGTTTGAATTAGGATTGATATCCATTGTTTGCTGCTGTAAAGCCACGTGGACTCGCCCACATTACAACACTTCTGGTGCCTGTTTTTGGGTACAAAAGCAAAGATTTTTCTCACAAAAACAACCCAAATATGCTACATAGTTCATAAATGAATACAGTTTATTCAAAAACTAGTTCCTTCCATATTTTTCATAAAAGTAAGGCTCTAACCTCCAATCTGCTCTTTAAAGAATACTTTTGTTTTTACAAAGGGGGTAAAAAAGCCCACCACACTTTTCAGATTTTGATTTCTGCTTTATGCTGGTTTGTCATATAAAAAAAATGAAGTTTATGATACTAAAGAAGCAAAATATGGATAAGAATAAAATCTTGGGGCCATGGGGAATTAATCCTCTAGCATGCTGCTGTACTGTACTGTATCTAGTGATAATTAAAAGCTGGATTTTTATAACCATCTGTGGGTTAAAGGTTTGAGCTGTGCTGCTCTTATATTCTTACTACACTCAGTATGAGACGGCTGCTTCATGCTCACCAAAAGGAGCTGTGCTGGGCTGTGAGTCACGCTCCTCCAGGCTTTTCCCATCTGGAGTCCAAGTAGAGCTAAAGAACAGGGTGTAACTGCCTCATCATCCTCAATCTCCGTACATCTGAGAGAAGGAGACAAAATATTGTGAGCTGTGCTACGAACAACACCAGTTACATCATCAGCCCTAATAAGTATAACCAGACAAAAGCAGACATTGCACATGCTCCAACAAGCCATCACCTTTTTAAAATCTTCTCCGTCACATACTCCACGCCATCCCAACGCGTCGCATTGAAGAGAGTGAGGACGCTCTGTGGAAGGATGTGGCCTTCGTGAGCCAGAACGGCTAAGTTGAACATTCCCTGTGAGTCAACGGGAAAACAAAATGATGCCTTTTTCACTCTGAAAGTCTCCAAATAATGACAGCGTGTAATGCTGTTTGTTGTTTTTTATTGCGCCAGGCCTTAGCCTGTGGAAGTTTAATTAAGTTTATCATAGGGTGATGAGATTATAGCTCAAGTAAATCTGTCACCTGAGGGCTGCGTGCCAGAGCGGCTCTGCTATACATTGATACGGCCTGCTCAGCCAAGGATAATGAGTTCCCTTGTGCGCTGGAGGAATGGTAGTAGTAGTCTCCTATTTTCAGCAGGGCTATAAAGAAGACACATATTTGCTGTTCAGTGACCAGACTGGCAGGGAAAGAGAGGGAGAGGTTAAAGCAAAATGAAATGAGATGAACTCACTGGACGGATGAGGATCAGAGTTTAATATAGAGTGGTTGTGATATCTCCACAGACAGTCATAACCGAAGCCCAGCTCCTTGGTGGGAGAGAGCAAAGCAATAACGAGGGTACGTTATCAACCGCTAATAATTTCCCTCTGGGATAGTTCTCTTCATTTAGTGTGTGACTGGAATTATGAGCGATTTGTCCATTAGCTACAATCACAACTCCAATTATGATACATTAACTGTAGAACTGAGCTGGAATCAGATTAGAGGATGGAGGTTCGAGTTTCAGGGACACACATGGAAGGGTTAGGAGTAGAAAAAGAGGAGAGGGTGTACCTCACACAAGTGAGCGACGTTACTCTGGGCTAAACCGAGACCGGTTTCAGCAGCCAAAATGTACTTAACAAGTGCTTGCTCCCTGCGGGCAGAACCATAACACAAAGGAAGGAGGGCAGATCAGAGGGAAGGATTGCATGAACATGAGGAAAATGAAAGTGAAATTAATTTTCCTACCAAGCTCCCTTGAGGTGGGCCTGAAGAGCCTCCCTGATCATAAATCCAAGGTGGCCATTCTGGTTGCAGGTCTTTTGTAGCAATCTGTGTAGTAAGTTGTATGAAATATGATTTATAATGCAGTGTAAAGGATTTATACCTGCTGAACTTTCCCACTTTTTGTCATTTCATTTCCTCATATTGACAAACTCCAGTGTGTTTCATCAAGCTTTTATTTGACGGACAAACACAAAATAGTGAATGACTGTGAGAAGGAAAATAACAGGTTGTTTTTTGTACATTTTGTTATAGTAGAAAAAAAGGGAGCATGAATAAGATTTGTTCCCCCGTCAGTCAATATTTTATATAACCAGCCTTTGCTTCAAGCTCAACAGCGATTCTTGTGGGGTATGTCTCCATCAGTGCTGCACATATAGACATTGATGTTTTTGACAATTCATCTTTGCAAAATAAACTTTTTTGCAATGAGGCTGGTAAGAGAAAATATTTCATTTCAGCTAAAATATGTTTGTTAGATACCCTGTGAGATTTCAAATACATTTAGAAAATTTTGAAAATTCAGCCTGATAAGATGAGGAGTATCAATGAACAGACCGGCATTTAGATTGAGGTCTAAGCATTGACTTGGGCAGTGGAAGTTGAACGCTTCCGCTACTAATCAGTCGATTCGGATTACTTCCATAGCTTCAGTTTAAAACAAGTTTCAACACAAAGTGCTACACAATACAAGTAGGTCATGCTTATAGGTTCATTTAAAAAAAGAAAATAGATAAATGAACATTGGACCATCACCAGTAGATGATGATGAAGCCAGATCACAGGAGATTACTGATTCCTCGGATTAGACTCCAATCAATGTCGAATTTATACATCTTACACTCTTCCTGAAAAGCTGAAAAGAGAACTTTGGACCACTGAGCAGCAGTTCAGTTATTTTTCTCCTCAGTTAACGTACAACAATTCTGATGTCGCCAATTCAATTAGTTTTTCCTCGCGCGTAAAGAAACTTGATTCACTTATTCCATTGTTTACTTGAAGGGATTTTACTTGGCAATCCTATCAAGACTGCAGTTTTATATGATGCTGGTGCAACTTTTCCTGATAAAATTTTTCATTTCACTCAACGTTCTTGGAAATTGTTTTTAAAAAAAGCACCCTGTTATCACCTTTTTTTACCACTGACTGTTGGAGGACAGGCAATAATCTTGTAATTTTTGTAGTCTATCAAGCCAGAGAGAGACCATGGGGCTCAGGAAACGTTTGCAGGTCCTTTAAGTTACTAAAATAAGGAGGATTTGACACCATGAGTTCCCAGTGTTTTTTTTTTAAAGATATTACAATGTTCTGATAGCCTTTAAATTTGGGTTAATTGTTATCTTTGAACCATAAACACTGAAATTGCAGTAAATAAACACTAAATATCCCCCTCTGTCTGTAATTACATTTTGATAATATGAGTTTCTCTTTCTAAAATCGGTGACAGGAAATGTCCAACTTTTTCATAATAAGATTTTTTGTGTTGTAGGTCTAACTGTAGGTACAGAAGCATATAGGCAATTCAAGCTTATCACAGAAAATGTGATTAAATATATACTAATTCAGTCTTGCTACAAAATAATGTTCAGCTTATTATCTGACAGTTAAAAAATGTATCCCCAGCTACTTGCATTGGGTTACTGTGGGAAGAGTGGAAGGGAAAGACTTCCTTTCAACATGTAACTTCCAGCAGAAGCTGTCTCAGTGTCAGCCTCCATCTGCCGCCGCCAGCTGGGGGTTTGAACAGTGCTTAATGGGATGTTCAAAGCTTTGAACATTGCTTTTTTTTTATTATCCTGCTCGGCTTTAAACTTCTTCACTACATTTTCCCTGACCTCTTTGCTGTGTTCCTTGGTCTTTATCACAGTGTTTTAGTAATATTCTCGAAAACTGATCCAGGATTGAGAGGAGAGAATGAACCTGTTTGCACTCAATCTTCTAATTGGATGACCTCTAATTGGTCGCCCTAGTTTTTACACCACTTATTTAGGTCTATCGAAGTACACAGGGGTAAACACTAGTGCACATCAGACTTCTCAGATCAGTTATTGTTTAAAAAAGTGTTTTTTTCCTTCCACTTTACAGTAACTGTATGCACCGCACTTTGGGGGTCTGTCATATTAAATCTCATCCGCATATATTAAAGTTTGTGATTTTAATTTGATAAAATGTGGAAAATCTTCAGGAGAAAATCCTACCTTTTCAAATCCATGTCCTTTGTACCAACAGAAAACTGTTTAACTTGCTATAAATACAGAAAAAAGATCACTCTAATAAGCAGCAGCAGCAACAAAGATGCTCTTTTAGGCTCAGAGGGATTTGGTTAAACTGAATCTCTCTGTGCCAGACAACAATGCGGTGGCAGCAGCTCTTATTTTTAGATATGCAAATAATGGTTTCTGACCTTGAATTAGCCACTGTCATTAAAATTAGCAGAAACTGAGCTGCAGGCTACAGTGTAACAGCCCATAACAATGCTTTTCTTTACCAAGCTAATGAAAGCCTCTTACGTCACAGCCCTCTTCACATCCTGAGAAACGCCCTCCAGGCTTCCTGTCGAAAGGTACCATGCTGCTTCCACTGATGCAGCTACGTGGCCAAAGGAGGAGGCGTTCAGAAACTGCTCAAATGCAGCGCTCTGTAGATAAAAGAAATACCCTCAGCAAAACGATTACATATAGGGTGAGAAGCCAGTGTAAGGTCGGAAAAAAATCAAAACCTCATTCCTCCATGGCTTGTCAGGGTTTTCCCCACTGAGATGATAAATTCCCAGGTTGAACATCCCATCATCGCTCCCATTTAGAGCTGCTTGTTCAAAGTATTTTATTGCATTTCTGTGGTCCTTCAGCACAATCCCATGGTACCATCCCAAGCCATTCAGGGCACTGATTGAGCCCTAAAGCAAGGAAACAGACACTGGTTTTCATAGTGAGCTCCTATGGAGTAAACAAACCGATTGATTGCCGTTCCCTCACCATTGCTGCTGCTTTTTTCAGAAGCTGAAAACCTTGAGTATAGTTTCTCTTCACTCCCAGGCCCTGAAGGAATCAGCATCAATCAGCAAATCAATAAGTGTCAAAACAGAGACGGTGCACACACGAACGCACACTCAGAATGTACTGTGTTCAATTCAGTCATAAACTAAGATCCTTATGATTTTGCACAACCTTCATTAGTAGGATGGAGTAGTCGTAGACTGCCGCCGGATTCTTCATTTGCATCGCACTCCTCCTGAACCACTTCACTGCGCTCGCTATGTCTTTGGAGACTCCATTTTGTCCCCAGTAAAGCATTGTTCCCAGACGTCTCTAAAGTTAATAGAGTTTTTATTAGTCAGTTCTGAACACGACTCGACCACTGACCGCAGAAGAGGAATTACACTCTGCCCCTCTGCTTTTATGCATCTTCCACAGATAAGCACACAGAACTCATTTGAATAATGAATCCTATAGAAAGCATTTGGAGGGTTGGGAATCAAACATACCTGCGATTCAGGGTCTCCCCTTTCCGCTTGGAATCGTAAATAGTGAAAAACATCACTGGACTCGTCTGTTAGGGTGTTTAGATCCTCCTCGTTTCCTAAATAGATAAGCTGAGGTGTGTATTGCTGCAGGGAAGACAAACACAGTGATTATGAGAGTAAACTTGTAAATAAAATCAAATAGTTTCTGTTTCTAATAAATCCTGCCTTGTAAACACTTGAAGCTATTAGAAAAGACACAGCTCCCTCACTGGGTGCATCATTATCACTCATTAAACAAATTCAATAACCAGTCAGTGTGAATCAGCTCCAGTGTTCAGATGCTTTTTTTCTACTAGTTACCGATATATCCGGATGACATTCAACATCAAGATGAATGTCATAGAGATTTTAAGCTTTTACTGGTGCGTTTGAACTTTTCCTTTCTAATGTTGAATGATTTTATAAACAGCTTCTGAAACACCATGCAGATTTGTAGCCATCAACAAGCAACGGGCAAAGACAAACATTTGGCTGGATAACTGACAACCCATCTTGGCAGAACAAACAGAATTTATTTTAATGTATTGGTTTTAATCTTTAATTGAGCTAACGACCAATCAGAGCCTCCTCCACAACTGTGTTTGATGTGGGGTTGGGAACACTGCCCCATCCATATGAGATAACTAGTAAGGTTGGGTGAAAGGAAATAGGTTGAAATTTTCCACAACACTCCAGGAATCACTAAATAAGCCTTTTATAAACATGTTGGAACAAGAGCGTGATAAAAATTCCAACATCAGTTTAGACAGAGGGTGGTAAGCAAGATCTACGTTCCAAGATATATACGGATATGATCAGCTTGATTTGGACAAAGTGACAAAAGGAATACTTGGAGAGGTGCAAGTAAGGCTTTCAAATTTTATAACAGTAGACCAATGACACAGCATGACTGTGGAAACATCCTGCTACAGGTTTGCTCTCAGTGGTAGTTATACATTGCATAATATGTGTAAAACTTGGTGTTCGACAAGTGAAAAGATCCAAACGAAATGGTTTCACGGTTAATTCAAAATGTCCTGCAAACACAGAAATGAGACTAATGCTGTGCTTACGTCAAATGTGATTTCAGCTCATTTTACTGCCTGATTTGCATGTTGTCCCTCACTAAACATTTTCCCAATCAAAAATTTATGTGTCTGTTGTGTGTTTTGTGTTTACAAAGCGTTTCCATTTTGCTGCTATTTGTTTTTTGGGATTTAAGCTCTTTTTCTAAGCTGCAGTTTTTCTTTATGTGTGTGTGTGTGCGTGTGTGTCATTGTGTTAGTCTATTTTTTGTGTTTGCTATACATACTAAGCTAAGAGCTTTAAAGTAACACGACACTCATACTGTACCTACTTTGAGTGTATCTAAGTTGGTGGGTTCTTTATTCAAAAAAGGACAGTAACAGAAGAGTAACCCAGTAAAAAACATATGAACTAAGCTACAAGCTAAAGGATCTGCAGCATTGTTGAACTAAATGGTGACACAAATGTGTTGCTTCAGATATTCATGATTCTACAATTAGTTTCTAACACAAAAATCTCCCTGCCGCTCTGAATAATTGGGAGTGCCTGGATGAGGTTTAATGAGATTTGACTGACGGCTCTCCAATTTCAACAATCATCAGACTTTGGTTTACTCTGAGTGAAGTTGTGACTGATGATCAGATGACGTCCCTACTTAAAATAGCAGCTAGCACAGATCAGTCTGATGATTAACTAGTTTGCCAGAAAGATTTCTAAAAACAGAATACTGTTGCAATCTAATCCAATCTTGTCCATCCTGCTAAACTTCTAAAAGCATTCACTTGGGTTTTATTTTTTTTTTTGTTCTTGTTGCATTGATTCTCTGTTCCAGCAGAAGCAGACAGTCTTGTCTCTCGGGTGTTTTCATACAGCTCTCTTCATTACATGGAGCTTATTGAAAGAGTGATAGAATAAACAGGAAATCAGTAGGAAGCAGCCCTTTCTCACATCGCAGGCCTCTTATCTTTGGAGTGCTCCCTAGCATTCATCAAGACGGCATGATTTTTAAATGAAGATTTAGAGCTCATCCATTTTCCTGCAGCCTCCTCTCAACCCAGCTGGCTGGACAAACAAACGTGCAATTAATGGTATTTTTAGAGTTAGTATGTTTTTAAAAGATGCTGCCATGTGCGCCACTGCTGCATGTGTATTTGTTGTAACAGGTTCCCAACACGTTTGACATGGAGATTAACACTTTTATGATAGTACCTTTTAGACTCTATATAGAGTTGTGCTTGAAAGTTTACATACCCATTAGGAAAGAAAAAATAAAGAGAATGATAAATTCACACTAGTAATTAAGATAACGCAAAACTGAAAAAAAGTAAACAAAATAAAAATTACTAAATGATTAACCTAATAAAATAAAATATTGATTTAGATTTTTAGATGTTTTTGCTTAAAAAAATAATTCTAAAAACAAACTGTCCCAGACAAATTATAAGTACTCCGCTCATGAACAGTGAACCAACATACCTGCCAACAGGTGCAGAAGTTTTACAGAAAATTTCCTAAATATTACAAAAAAACAACTAATTTCAGTATTTGCATCAAAGTGTTGCTAAAAAAATATTTAGTTCAGGTGCTCAATCAGGCTTGTTGACTTGTTTTATTTATGAATATATACATTATGTAGATAAAGATTTGAAATCAACATCATTATTTCAATTTTGTTTTGTTAGTTTTGTCACTTTCTATGCATTTTACTAGCAGCTGATTTTTTTTTCTGTCTTTAAAAGAAGGGTATGTAAATTTTCAAGCAAAACTGTATTCTCTTTATCAAGCATACAAATTAAAAGATTAAAGGAACCAGTTTCTGGTCATGCCATAGGTTGTAGTTTACACAGTCCAGAACTAAATCATATTTATACAGAGAAGCTGCTGGATCTAAATTTAGAAAGAACTGACAAGTTGACAGCAAAATCAATTTTATCATCCTCCGGCAAAAATAAAAAATAAAAAAAATGAATAAAACCAAACAAAAGCAGCATGCTCCAATGTGTGGAGACATGACTGTAGAGAATCAAACATGGCTGTACTGAAAAAGAGTGTCTAATTCCCAGCTGTTTTCGATTAATGACATCTCCTGACGCTATGATGTTAACAATCAAACAAAGCTGCAGAGAATGCTACCTCAAACTCATGCACTCGAGAGCTGTCAATGCAGCTCTGTGCTCCAACGTTGGAATAGTAGCCATAAGCTATGTCCAAGTCTTCAGGAAACCCGTCAAGTCCATGCGTGTGCTTGAACCCTGCATGCATCAGGGCGAAACGGTCATCGCCAGAGGCTCCAATCAAACTATAGACATGACCCTGAAACATATTCAACATGGAGTTTAACATCCACTTCTTAACAAGTCATTATACAAGTAATAGCATGAGGATGAGAAAGGTTTGAAACTATTTTTACCTTTTTTCTTGGACCCATTACAAACTAATGGTTGTTTTTCTGGACTGACTGCAGTGGACTAACAAAGTCATTCGTAACCATAACATAAAAGGAGAATCACATGGTTTTCAATATTTTCACAATTTTTACTCCAATAATCCTTTATAGAATTTAGTGTAATTAATTGCCTTCAAAAGGACATTTTTCAATAAGTTGAGCCCTAACAGATAAAAATTAATTCTCAATATAATTCAGCTGTTCTGTTAACACCACAAAGGTGTCATGATCCGTCTGCCTCTGTGTTTGAGTTTCTGTTCTCTGTGCTCCCTGTGTCCCCTGATTGCTCCCAGGTGTGTCTTGTTCCCCTGATTG
>JAUZNJ010031415.1:0-14233 GCA_034780135.1 Jordanella pulchra | reverse complement strand
AATAATAATTGAGAAAGAGAAACATTCGAAATACAATAGGCCTTCGCAGCAGGCTTTGCTGCTCGGGCCTAATTAATTGAATCCAACATATATTCTTGATGAACAACAAGCAAACCGTTTTTTAAAGGCTTGTTAGGGCAGTTGAGATTAGCCAAATTTGTTTATGAACAGGAACAGGTTTAGATTTGTTCCCAAGCAGTCTTACATAACTATAACTAAATCTTAAGCAAATATGAACTATGTTAGAATAATATATTTCTTAAACAATAGTTTTCAACTCACCAGGTATCTGAACAGAGTAACTTGGAGCAAGCTGGGTCAACAGCAACAAGAAAACATAAATGACTGCAAAGACGTAAGAAAAGGCTTAAAATGCAGAGTAATTATGGACAACAACAAAATCAACAAAAAAAGGATGCAATTTCCATACTCACAGATTTGGAGGCAGAGAGCTGTGACCTCCATGACTGATGCTTAAAGATCAATGATTGTGACACACATTTACACTTAGTTCATATGCAGCACAGAACTTCCTCTTCCTGTTTGGACTATGACCCAGTTCAGTGCAGAAATAGTTAGATTTTTTTGGCATTTCCTTAAATAATAGTGTCTTGTCTGCTGCAGTGCATTTTAACCAACCTGCAGATTCTGAGGCCCCTGATTCAATCATGAAAAAACCCAAAGTGTGTGTGAATAGAAATATGAACACAGGTGATTATCAGCTCCTAAACTCTTAACACCTTGAAAACAGCACCACTCTGCCCTCGACAGTTGTCCAGTCGTGTCTATCATTGTTTTTTTTGTTTTAACCTTGTTTGGATAAATATTTTCCTCATGCTCCAGGGTTATCACAGGGATTAGTAACAGGGCCGATTCTCTTTATTATATATTGGTAGAATTATTAGATGGCATGGGATTAATTCCCACTGTTATGCTGATGATACTCAGCTATACCTGTCCATAAATCCTGATGACACTAATCCATTATATGGATTACAGGCATTTCTTGAAGACATAAAAACCTGGATGACTTTTAACTTTCTGGTTCTGAATGCAGACAAAGCATAAGTTATTGTTTTTGGACCAGAGTCTCTGAAAAAGAAGCTGATTAGTCAGTCATTTCAGTTTGATGGGATTAAATTGATCTAATTTCGTCTTCAGGATGGAGAAGATTTCATGCCTCAAGAAGAGGAATTCAAGTATCCTGTTCCAATAGAGGCAATAGTCTCAGGAAGTGACAATAACACCTGACTGCGGAGTTTATTGTTTAAAAAGAAGTATCTTGGGTTCAATCCAGTAGGCCAATAGCTTTAATATTGTTAATTCCAGGTAAAAATTAATGAGAAAGTCGTAGACTGTGAGTAATTACCGTATATTAGCGCCAAGATTAAAGACTTCTGTTAATTCTGTTTTTTTCTTTGCATGTTGATGAGTATAAACATGTTAGGTGACAAATGACTTAATAGAAATAACCTAAAGTAGAACATTTTCTTTTTTTTTATTTCAGTAGCCGTAATGAAAAAAAAAAATATCAGAATAAATAATGGACCCTCAATAGTATAATACATGGGATTGTTTTCAATGTTTTGATATCTTTAAGAAGTACTTATGATTGTCTTGATTTTCCTAGACCTGCAGGGAAAAAATTGACTGTTGTAGCATTAACAACTGAATGTGTATATTCTTCTTAAAAAGCATTAAATGTTGACAACAGCATAAATTGATTCTTCTTCCGGGCAGAGTTGTGCAGTGAGAGCTGTATGGACTTCCTGCCCTGTTAAGAGAAAAAGTGAATTTATGAGTAAAAATTAGGAGTGGCTTTTGCAACTCACTTTATTTCATTCAGCTTTGTTTTCTTTTATATGCAAATATTTGAGTTAAACTGGCTTTATGAAACTTAGTGCATCTGTATGTATCAAATAAAAATATTATATTATTATTCTCTTTTTTTATATTCTGTTTCCTGGTAAAAGCTGATGTCTGAGCAGGTAAACTGAGTGGCCCCTTTTTACAGCCTGTGGTTATAGTGTGTGGTTTTTAACTGACAAGATAAAAATACTTTCCCCAATGCTTTAGATAAATATATATGAAAGTATGTGAACTTTTGTGTTAAATTCAACACAAAGTGCAAGGTGCAGTTGCACAGAGGTTCATGTTGCAAATGTCCATATGCGTTTACCACAGAGAAACTTGGCCCAATTAAAAGTCACTGTGCAACAGAAAGTACCATTCTTCCTGTTCTCAAAAGAAGTGTACGTGTCTTGGTCTGAAGGGTTTCCAGCATTTCCACCTAACATTACAAAGATATGGGAACTGAAACTATGACATTTTTTTTAAAACAGTAAAAAAAATAAATAAATAAATAAATAAGAAAATACAGACCATTCCTTTTCCTTGGTTTGATGACAACAGCATAAGTTACTTCATTAAGATCTGTGACAGTCTCATCCTTCAAGGCTACAGTAAAATATACAAAAAAATAAATAAATAAACAAATAAAGCCTTATATCTATAATTTAAAAATCACGGGTTTACAGTTATGGTATTTCTGTACCACATGATTCCTGCTTTCACCCAGATGTATTCTTTATAGAAAGCTAGTATATAATGTTAAATATGGATTATAAATGATTGCAGCAAAGCAAAATTAAGCTTCTGGTATGAGTCACCAAAGACCTGACCTTCATTCTATTTAAGGAGCCTTTCTGATAAATATATATACAAACATACACTCACATTTGTTTTCATGACATATGGGGACATTTATTTACTTACATTCATTTTATATGGCCTAACCCACACCCTTACCCTAACCATTACAAACATATGCCTAACCCTAACCTAAACTCAATCCACAACTTTGTCCTAAACCTAACCCCAGCACAAGGAGGACAACTTTACCATATGGGGACCAGTTGAATGTCTCCATGTGTTCCCGTATGTCCCCATATGTATCTTTATATCCCCACAATGTAGCACATTTGTCCCCCAATGTAGGAAAATGGTTTAAAAGTTCCCCCTCAGGTCAAAAACCAGCTGAATGGCCCCTGGTTTCCAGCCAACTTCCCTCCAAATTCCAGCCGCTGGAGTGGCCTCCCTCTTTCTGCTGGAAGTGTCAATGTTAACAGTAACTCCACCCATTTATTAAAATACATGCTATTTCAGGTAAACACTCAGGCAGCTTAGGAGTGAGGGCTTCCTGACAGCGCCATCACTAGGCCTTACATTACCCTTGTGGACCTGTCGGTTACCAATGAAGGACCAGTCAAGGACCCATCATGAAATCAGGGGAACTGTTAAACTGCTACTACTGTAGGTAAATTTTAAATATAAATTATGGTTTTAGAAGTGGCAACAGTGGCTGTTATCAACGATAAGGTGCATATCATCAGCCGTGATAAACTAGAGGAGACACAGTCTAAAACCATTCTATGGGACTGATAACTGCTAATGACGGCCATTTAATTGTTGATCAAATCTGGAAATTGGTGCACCTCCCCTCTATTGAATGGAACTAAGAAAATAAAAAAAAACTTAAGCAATTTAATGTCACCTGGGGAAACCTATGCAGGTGATTTGAGTTCATCAGATGATTAGTGTGTGACACTCAGTTTAATACTTTTATGCCCTACAAAATTCTTCACAGAATTCAAATTTTTCAAACTACTGTTTTTTTAAATTATATAAAAATGAATGAGTAAATGCTTAAAATTGTTTAAAATTTAGGCTCTGATATAATTTTTTGAAATTCTGACTTTTTTGGTGGTAATGGTAAAATCTATGAGTAAACAATGAGCTAATGTAGCAGTACCTTTGCGTCTCATGAAGAAAGTTAGACCGATCAGTAGGAACAGCAAAGAGACAAGGGTGCGCAGCAGAATGCTGATTACAGGTGTCTGATGCGGCGCAGGCTGGGTCTCTTCATTAGATCCTAGACAGAAGAGCTTTTAGACAGTAGCCAAGAACTTCACAAAAAATCTTTTTTTTTCACCCGTAAGAATTTCATATCTGATAACATAATACAAATTGAGTATTTGATTAAAAAAGTTTCTGCTCATTAAAATAACCGTATTAAGTTTGTTTATAATTTCAAAAAACTATAAAAATATAATCATCATATCAAACTATAAATAGAGGCCACCTGTGTTTAGTGTTTAGAATAATTTAGTTATTACTAACAGAAAATGTCAACATCATTACAGCTGTGTGGAATATAATATTCATAACTATTTTGTTGAGTTATATTCATATGATTAAGGAATAATAAGTATTTTGGGTAAAACAATAGAAAAGGAGAATTGTTTGTATCTGTTTATAGTTTGCAGAATTGACTTAAAGGCATATTTAAGCTGATAGTAAGGAATGAAGCAGTAATGGTCCCTACTTAAATATTAACACTACACTAAAACACTATGTCCCAAATAAGGGGTTAGAAGTCTCTTCTGTAGTTTTGTAGTAGCTAGCTTTGTCCGAAACTTCCTTATAGCACAAACACCTGGTATTTCTACAGAATTTACATTTACGTATCCTTAATTTCATTCAGACATGACTTTAACTTGCCTTGTATAAATATTGTGCAATAAAAAAAAAAAATATTCACCTTTTTCTGGTCCGACAACAGCCAACCAGCTTTCGGCAGAGTCCCCAGCTCCAGAAATGCTACATTTATAGAGCCCTTCATCGGACTTGGACACGTTCTGAAGGGTCAGGACATTTTCAACATTGGTAATGAGGTGGAGCCCATCTTTGAAGAAGTCAGTTATTTGTGACTGATCATTGTCCTTGTTAATGCACCGAAGCTTCACATTAGATCCTTCATTAACTGGTTTGGAGGCAAAGTCGAGGATTACAGAACCAGCTGAGAAAAAGATTATGAGAATAATATTATATTTGACCATCATCATTTGTTGACGTCGTCTTTTCATCCATAACATTTTATGGAATATTAAAAATTCTAAATGATTATTCCATAATCTGACCTGTAACAGAGATGTTGAGAGCATGGCTTCGCTCCCCCTCTTCATTTTCACACCAGTATTCTCCACTGTCTCTTTCGAAGGTTAGATCAATTGTACAGGATGAAGCTGGGATGCTGCAGTCTTCAGATGCCTTTGCCGGACTCATTTTGTAAAGTTTTCTAATCACTTTCCATGCATTCATGTACTTGTATCCTCCACAATTTATAGAGACAGACTCATACTCAAAGAACTGAAGTCTATCTGGAGAGATAATTATGAAATCTGTGAAGGTGGAGGATAATAAATTAATAAAATGGAACATAGAAATAGAATAAAAAATTTTTAAACTAGGCGCACAAAAATATTTTAGCAACAACTCTTAGGGCAGGTTAATTTATAATGTTTTGTCAATGAACAGCAAAACATTTGATGTGATTTTCAGTACTTTAATTTATAATATTTAAAAAAAAAACAAGTCATGATAATTTTTAGAATATAAATTCACTCTTAAAACATTTTCCAACCCACCAGGCTTCTGGAAAGCATAGCTCTGACCAGGTAGTGTTGACAGCAAGACAAACACTTTAATCACTGCTAAGACATAAGAAAATGATGTGAATTCTTGAGTCACAAAGAGACAAAGAACTACCAAAAATAAAAAAACTTACAGATTTGGATGCAGAGAATTGTGTCCCCCATGACTGATGCTTAATGCTGACTGATATGTCTAAGTAAGTCATATGCAGCTCAGAACTTCCTCTTCCTGTCTGATGTAGCAGATAGAAACTGTCAGTTGTGAATAAAATATTTATAATATACTGTCTGTTTTGCAAGATACCATTTTTCATTCCAAAAAAATGATAATTTAAGTTTTGTTTCTGCTTCTAAGACACACACTGTAACTTTGCTAATCATGGGTTTAATTTTATTTAAAAAAAATACATTATTAAAATATTTACGTTTTAATTTTTAATTTTAAGTTTGTGTTTGTAATTTATAGTTAAATCTATTTTTGTGAATTGATATTTGTGTAAAACTAACATAATAAACTTGCACTTGCTGTCTGTGTTTTAATTATACAGAAGTTAGTTTAAATACATTCAGTTGTAACAGCAATTGTTTTTCTAATTTTTTTTTTGTTTTGATATTTTGTTGTCAAATTAAGCAAACATGATGGGGCCCTTATTGCAGCCTGTGGTTCTATGGTGTGGTTTTTAACTAACAAGTTATAATTACTCTCCTCAATGCTTTAGGCATTTTTTTCTGAGAATAGCTGAGCAAGCTGTTGCGTTAAATTCAAAACTATACTTCACTAATGTCACTGTTTTTACCACAAAGCATCTCAGTCAAGTTAAAGAAGTCATCATACAATGGAAAGAACCTTTCTTCCTGTTTTCAAAAAATGCATACGTGACTTAGCTTGATTGGTTTTTAGCATTTCCACCTCATGAAACAAGGTAAAGACCTAGGAACTGAAACTGTTCAAAAATGTTTATTAAATTACAGAGAAAAAAAGTAAGACAACAAAGACCATCACTCATGTTTGTTGAAAACTGTATAAAACTCTGTTTAGATCTGACAGACTAATCTTTAGAGGCGTCAATGAAATATAGACAAAAAAACAACATAAAGACTTACACTTAAATACTCTGCATTATGCTTTTTCAAGCCCTCCAAACTATATATTTATAGATTTATATGGCACCTAAATAATAATTTATAATTACATATTGCTTAAAAAAAGCTTGATATGGACTATCTAAGTGTAAGTATTTGTGTGCCCATATATATTTCATGTGCCTTGTGAAAGTTTTCAGCCCTCCTGAACTTTTCAACCCTTTGTTACATCTCAATTCAATTCAGTTTATTTATATAGCGCCTATTCACAACACATATCAGCTCAAGGCACTTTAAAAAAACAATCAAATAACTCAATCAGATTGGTTAAAAATTTTCTGTCTAAGGAAAACCTGTCATGTTACGTTTTTTAAGTGAAGGCAATGGGAAGCTTACGGAGAGGAACGTTGCTTTAGAGAATCGGTCAACTATTGAAAGGATGGTGGTCATGCCCTTGGATGGTGGAAGGCCAGTAACAAAGTCGATGGATATGTGGGACCAAGGTCGACTGGGGATAGGAAGAGGTTGCAGAAGGCGGGAAGGTGGATGGTTGGACGTTTTGTTTCTGGAACAGATGGTGCAAGCATGAACATAATCTGAAACGTCTTTGTGAACTGATGGCCACCAGAACCTGCGATTGACCAGAGTGACGGTTCGGCTGATGCCAGGATGAGCAGAGAATCTTGAGGCGTGGATCCAGTAGAGAACGGGCTCGAACTGAGGCTAGGACGAAAATTTTGTTTGGTGGACAAGAAACTGAGGCTGGCTCGGATGATTGGGCTTGTCTGATGAGGTCCTCGATCTCCCAGGTTATGGAGGCAACAGTGCAGCTTGGAGGCAGGATGGTGGCAGGAGTCTTTTCTGGGGAAAACACTCAGAAAAGGGCATCCGGTTTCACATTGCGGGAACCTGGGCAATAGGAGATGGAGAGATTGAACCGAGAGAAGAACAAGGACCAGCGGGACTGACGGGGGTTGAGCCTGCGGGCAGACTGAAGATATGACCGATTTTTATGATTGGTCCAAACCAGAACGGGGTGCTCAGTGCCCTCCAGCCAGTGATGCCATTCCTCCAAGGCTAACTTTATTGCCAAGAGTTCACAGTCTCCAACGTATTAATTCTTTTCAGTGGGTGACAGTCTGCGTGAGAAAAAAACACAAGGGTGTATTTCTCTATCCGAAGAATAAACCTGAGAGAGTACTGCGCCTACGCCATAGTCAGATGCATCAACCTCTAAAATGAATTGTTTTGTGGGGTCTGGTTGCTCGAGGATGGGTGCATTGGTGAAGAGACCTTTTAGACGCTTCAGCCTCCCGGTTCCAACGGAAGGGGATCTTGGTTGATGTGAGGGCAGTGAGAGGTAAGGCAGTCTGACTATAATTGCGGATGAAATGTCGGTAGAAGTTGGCGAAGCCGAGGAACCCGTTGAAGCTGCTTTCGCATATCGGGAGTGGGCCAATCCAGGACCACAAGGATCTTCCCCTCATCTGGCCGAACCTGTCCGTTCCTAAGGACAAAACCCAGAAAGGTTACTGACGATTTTTGGAACTCACATTTTTCGGCCTTGACAAATAGCTTGTTCTCCAAAAGCTTCTGGAGAACCAGACGGACATGCCTCTTGTGCTCCTCCAGCAACTGCTAATAGATCAAAATATCATCCAGGTAAACAAAAACAAACACATTTAGATAGTCTCGCAGAATGTCGTTAACCAAGGCTTGGAAACATGCTGGAGCGTTGGAGAGTCCAAAAGGCATCACCAGATACTCGAAATGACCTATAGGAGTCTTGAAGGCTGTCTTCCACCCATCTCCCTTTCTTATTTGTAGGAAATGGTAAGCATTCCGCAGATCCAGCTTAGAAAAGTGGGTGGGACCATGCACCGGTTCAAACCCCGAGGAGAGCAGAGGAAGAGGATACTTATTTTTAACTGTAATATTATTCAACCCTCTGAAGTCTATACAGGGCCTAAGAGAACCATCCTTCTTTTCTACAAAAGAAACCAGCCCCCAGAGGAGAGGATGAAGGGCGAATAATACCTGCCGCCAGAGACTCTTTAATGTATATTTCCATTCCCTCTCTTTAGGAGCGTGAGAGATTGTAGAGCCAACTAGAGGTGCAATGGAGCTCCTGGTAAAAGGTCGATGGCACAGTCATAAGGGCGATGAGGAGGAAGAGACAGAGCCTGAGATTTGCTTAAAACAGGAGCCAGATCATGATACTCAGGGATGCTGGAGAGCTCGCAGGGATCCCCCTTTTGAAATTCTGCCGGAGGTGAACCTGGGAGTACGGCGGAACGGAGACAGGTGGAGTTACAGGGAACAGATAAGGATTGGATGTTTTTATCTTTCCAGTTGATGTGAGGGTTGTGTAGTCTTAACCAGAGGAAGCCCAGAACGATGGGTGGATTGGCAGAGGGAAAAATGAAGAAAGTTATTGACTCTCAGTGATTTCCAGAAAAGATGAGATGAACAGGCTTGGTCTGGTGGGTAATTTGAGGCAGTTTCCTTCCATCCAGAGCTGTGACACGGAGAGGAACAGGCAGGGGTTCCGTTTCTATTCCTAGTTGGTCGATTAACGTCTGATCAATGAGGTTCAGCTCACAACCCGAATCCACGAGGGCAGAGAGGGTAACTGATTGAGACTGGAAGAACAGGGTTGGTGGTAATGTTAAGTGAGGAGAGTCTTTATCAGTAACTGAATGGTCCGCCAACCTCCTCGCCTTTACTGGCAGACCTGGAGGTTTAAATGAATAGAACAGTTAGCTAGAAAATGACCTGGAGAACCACAATAAATGCATAAACGACTAGAGATTCGGCATTGACGCTCGTCGAGGGTGAGTCTGGTGCGGCCCATCTGCGTAGGTTCTGGCTCAGGGAAAGCTCGAGGAGACGGAGGCACAGGATGAGAAATGCTGACACACAGTGGCTTGGATGGGAGGTTCTTCTGACCCCGTTCCTTGGTGTGGGCCTGGATACGATGATGCTGAGTTCGATCAGTTCATCCAGGGTTAACGATTCGTCCTGGGTGGCTAGTTCATCCTTCACTTCATCCTTTAACGCATGATAGTAGGCACTTCTTAATGCAGTTTGGTTCCAACCAGATGCTGCAGCCTTTATGCGAAAGTCAATAGAGAAATCAGCCACTGAGCGATCACCCTGCTTAAGGTTCCAAAGCTCCCGTGCATTAGAAGACCTGTCAGAATTGAGGCTGAAAACCTGTTTAAATTTCCTTATGAAGTCAAGGAAGGATAGACCGTAGGAAGAAGGATCAGGGAATCGGGCCTGGGCCCAGAGTAAAGCTCGTCCTGTCAGCAGGGAGATGACATAGGCAATTTTTCCTGTCATCGTAGTAGTAATCTCTAGCAGAGAAATTCAACATGATTGAAACTTAAAGCAAAAATCCGTTGCATTTACTCTGCTCACCAAAGAACTTTTCAGGAGGGGATGGTCGGATCTCAGGTGGTGCTTCAGGCTGCAGAGGAGGAGACACAGGAACGGGCTCAGGAAGTGGATTAGGCGCCACAAAATTGTGTATAACCTGGGTAAGACCAGAGAGCTGTTGATTAATTTCCGTTTGAATTTTATTTAGTTCCTTCAGAGCCGTTTCATAAGTCTGAAGAAGTGTCAGCTGATCTAATAGAGCTTTCTGCATGGCGTCTGCTGGGCTAATCTGTTTGGCAGAGTGTTCTGTCATGTTACGTTTTTTTTAAGTGCCGAGCCCACATGCAGAACACCAACACAGAAGAGCTTTATCAGATTAAGACGTTTATTGAGAAGGAAATAACTGGGAAGCAAGGCCAAAGCCAGGTCCAGGGAGTAAACACCGGCAGGAGTTGACACTGGGAGAGAGAGCAGACTGATGAGTTCACTGTGAGTAGGAAAACCGGGTAGCTGAGCGTCAGAGATGGGTCTTACTGTTCGGAGGTGGTCTTTATGTTTTTGGAGGGGGGTTTTAGTATCCGGGGTCTTAAAATCCTGTGTGGATCCACGAGCAATGAAGGAGTGCGGTGGGAAACGGACAGGTTGGCTCAAGATGACTCCAGGAGCTCTTATGCTGCCAGTCGTGGGGCTTAGAAGATCCAGGAGGACAACGAGTAGAGAGATTGAGATTTTGGGCATCCAGTGGGTAAACACCACGGCATCACAAGGGAAGGTTGCTCAATAGAGAAGCCAGGAGATGACGGCCATCCTAACTTCCAGAGAGCACCTGAAGGCAACGAGGAGAAAAACACAAGAGGTAAGTTTCTAACAGAAACAAGACAACGAGGAGATCACCAGGAGAGAAACACTCAGGAGGTTTTGTGATACCATAAGCTGGCAAAAACTTGGCTCCGACCACTGGGCAGCAGCTCCTTAAGTACAGCGAGGATGATGAGACTGAGTGGCAACACCTGTGACGCTGGAAGCCACACTGCACATCCAACAGACCCTGGCGCCATCTGGTGGAAGAAAGGGAAATGCGCACAGGAGAGCAAACCCACACAAAAAAGCAAAGAACCCTGGATCATGACAAAACCAGCTGATTGCATCGACTTATTGACTCGTTAGCAATCCCTCACACTGTAACAGGGATGTACTGAGAACCCAAAATATGAGCCAGAGAAGGAGAGAAAAGGTTTAACAGTTTATTTTTTATGAATTTTCGGAACCGGAGCGACAGCGGGGATGGACCACAGCGGTTGGTACATCTGTAGTGAGACAGTAATAGTGAATGTCCAGCACTGAACAACAGAAAGTTTGATCAGATATGAGCTGACTGGCCTCATAGGTTTTTTGGAGGATTGCCCAGAGGAACCGATAGAAAACCCGGTTGTGGAAGTCGCGGCCATCTGACGGGGAAGCCGCACTCAGGTGAGTAGAGCGTTCCAATACTTTAAGAGAAGAGGCTTTTCTCGTGGTCAGGGAGGAAGGCAGAGTAGAGGTCGGTACCGGGAGATCAAAAGACTTGAGAGAATCCAAAACGTGATCCTGAATCGGAGTCATTATGCGAGCAGAGGTCGGCAACAGGAGTTCAGACGTCCGAGGGATATTCAGTCCGTAATCCAGAATGAAAGTAACTTGGAGGCAGGGGTCAGAACCAGAAGACACAAGAACAGAGCTGACAGGGACACAGGCAAAACACAAGGTTTTGAAGGGGAACAGGTCATAACAGGCAGGCAGGCAGAAAAGATGCTGGAAAATTCTCACCATGGGGCTCAAAAAATCTGGTGTCAGTCTCTGGTCTGAGAAGTGGTTATGAAGGCAGATGTGCAGGTGTAGCTGATCAGAATAGCAGGTGGAGAAGATCAGTTATCAGACCAGAGCTGACCCACAGAATCATGACACACATGATTGCAACTGATGTCATATAAGGAGGTGTTTTAGGTTTACCTTCCTTTTCAAGCCGGTGGCTACGGCTGCGCCAGGTGAGACAATGGCCCTCAGCTAAAAATACCTCCGGAGAGATTCTTGCAGCCCAAACTCAGTGAGGTTGGATGGAGAATGTTTGTGAACAGCGGTTTTGTGTACTATTGTGTATTATTCTCGTGTAGATTTTGCTTTATGCTTTGGATCATTGTCTTTTTGGGGAGAAAATCTCCGCCCCAGTATGAGGTCTTTTGAGACTCCAACAGCTTTTCTTCCAGAATGCTCCTGTATTTGGCTCCATCCATCTTCCCATCAATTTTAACCAACTTCCCTGAAGAAAAAAAGGTCCAAACCACAATGCAGTTCATCCAGAATGATTATGGTTCTCTTAACTGCGTCTTTGATCAATCTGCTCTTTGTTTGAACAGAAAGTTAGGGAAGGCGGCCACTTTGGAGATTCGCAGTGGTCTCAATACTTTCGCTGTCACAGTAGATGTTTAAAGCTTGGTGAGTAATTTTGTATCCAGATTTGGCTTTAAACTTCTCCACAACAGTATCTCGGACATGCCTGTTGTGGTCATTGATGTTCATGATGCCCTCTGCACTTTAAACAGACCTCTGAGACGAGCACAGAGCACATGCATACATACTGAGATTTGATTACACACAGGTGGAATATAGATACAATCATCAGTCATTTAGGTCAACAGTGGATTATTCAGAGATCCTCACTCAACGTCTGGAGAGAATTTGCTGCACAGAAAGTAAAGGGGCGGATTCATTTTACACACCCCACTGTTCAGTGTTTTATTTCTAAAAAGGTTTTAAATATGATATCAATTTTGTTCCACTTCATGATTGTGTGCTACTTGTTTTTGAGTCTTCTTAGACTTAGACAAACTTTACTGCCACTTTTGTATACACAGGGTGCAGGCAAAACAAAATTTCGTTGCATACAGCTTACGACAGTATACAGATTTTCAAATAGATATAGAATAGCAGTGCAATACGATCACGAAAATAAAGTGCAGTAGTGACAGGAAGTTAACTGTGGAAAATAGAAGTCTGGTAACAAGGAAATGGATTATAAAAGTTCAGCAATGTTGACAGTGCAAAATAATGGGGAAATATAATGGTGCAGAATGTTCTTCTCAAAGAATTAGAAGCTTATTTCTTTCTGTTTGAAGCCTGAGATGTGGCAAAAGTTTGAAAAGTTCAAGGGGGCTGAATACTTTTGAAAGGCAATGAATATCTGGTTCCAACAAAAATCTAAGAACTGCAGTTGAAAGCACACAGGCAGCAATCACAAAATTTCTAAATAAGGTAAGTGTTAGAATAATGTAATAATTGTAGTGTTTTTATCTAATGTTTGCTTAGATAATTTTTAGAAATGATAGTGATGTGTTTTTATTTTAACTTGTAGTAGTAGATATACTTTTTAACATACGTATATATTTTTGAAGAAAGGAGACAACTTCAAATTCCTTCAGTCTACATCACCGTGAGAAGAGCCTAAGGATCCTTTTCCCATTTGCTGCGAGGTCATAGGTGTAACAGATTTATGCTATGACCACACTGAGGCTTTGTTTGGACGATCACCAAAGTAGGAGACTAAGGGGGAGAGGACGGCTGCAGGATCCATGTTCCTGAGGTGAAGGGTTAATGATGACTTCCTGGTTTCTGAGAGTTGCCAATCCTGATAAGAGGAGGACATCCTGTGTGGAGAGCTCAAGGAATGTAGAGCCATAATTAATCAAAGCTGGACTCTGGACGTAGGAGGATTGGTTGTTTGACCATATGTTGAATATATGTACATCTGTTTTCTAAACCCCCTCTTAGAAAAATTGTAATAGGGTTACACCCCCTTTTTGAATGAATAAATCTGTAGACTGAGGCCATACTAATGCAGAACATACAGAGGCAAGGGTCTGTGGTTCTCTGCCTGCAGGTAAAGATAATATTCCACTCTGGTGTCTTCTTTTAATTCTTAAGTGAATGAACCTAACAGTAAGTAAGATGTAGATAAAGATTTATTTATATAGCATTTCAAAGACATTGGGGTAACAAGGTGCTTTACAAATACGGAGATTTTAAAAGATTAATCTAGTGGAGTGTAACCTCTTTATGTATTTTTACATTTCTTTGTTTTATGCTGACAGCTCTGCATACAGTGGAGTTAGCTTCTCTGATTCACTGACACACTGTGTTGAACTGCGAATGTTCAGATTTTGTAACTGTCATGATGGGCTTAAGGTGTCAAACCCACATGCAGAACACCACAGGAGGCAGAGAAAAAGTTAACAAGTTTATTT
>JAUZNJ010031414.1:0-14233 GCA_034780135.1 Jordanella pulchra | reverse complement strand
TGGTTGGTTGTTTTTGTCCCTGTTTGTTCCCCGAGCTCCCCAGGCAACTCCTTTGCCCATCCACCCCAACCTTGGACTCCCCACTTTCTTTCATCCTGCGAGCCCACATCCCCTATGCCCCCTTTTGCACGTTTCTTGTTACAATAAAAGTTTGGAGTTTTGGACACGCATTTTTGGCTTCGTTTTGGGTTCTGTCTAACTCTCTATTATCGTTACACGAGCACAGTTTTAAGACTGACTGCACTGCTTTAAAGTAACTGCAAACTATGCATATGCATGGTATTCAATGGCTGGATGCAACCTGCTGTTAAAGAAATACTCAGCTAATAGAAAATGGTTAATTAAGGCTGTTTATCACTTTGTTCATTAATGCTGTTTTTACATGCCTTGGACTGCCTAACAACAGTCTGTCATTTAACACTTGTTGCGCTTCTACGCTCATCCTCTTCCACTCAACCAGAGGGGAAGGTAGGACGTACATGGACACCCCTGAAGCCAAGAGACGTAGTCCCTCCAGCATATCCTAAGCTGTTCCATCGGCTGACTCCTAAAGGGGGTGTTCCAGGCACACACTCTTAATGAGGAGGAGCAATGGCTGTACTAAAAAAAAGATTTAGAGTCTGCAAAGCAGTTATTTATAAAACATTTACTCCTTAAAAATATTGTATTGTGAAGGAGGGGTGGCATACAAGAAGAGGCTCATTAAGAGCACCGAGCATTTGTAACTCAGTAAACCGACATCCAATAGTTGTATATGTCTTTATTGAGGATACATGTTGACAACTAATGCTAAATTACAGCAGATTAAACAATAAATTATAGTAAAACATTAGCAGTGAAGGTAAACTAGCACAGAGTAGTCTGCGTTTTTTTTCTCTTCGCATCTATGCAGCTTGTAGCAGCTCATTTATTAGGGTTTCACTATCTTTAAAACATTCTCATGATGAGAGACAAAACAAAAACAATTTAAATCACATCATCTATGTTGTATGTTTTTAAAAAAGCTCACAGAGAAAAAGTCAATGTAAAACTTTGGAATGTCAAAATGCGGAATTTGTTTGTCCCCCAAACAAATCTGGGTCATTTGCACATGTTTGCAGCAGTCTAAAACTTAATGCCATTTCTTGGCATTATGTGTAATAAGTACTACCTGGTCTAAATTAGTAATGTGATTGTGTCCCACTGATGCTACAGTCTTTAAAATCTGAATTTCTAGAAAGCTACAGACATTTTACTTTAACCTTAGATTCTGCAAGACAGCTTTAATATTATGCTCTAACTTAGTAGAGAAAGCTAAAATAAATACCTCCATGTAAAATGCTATGATGATTCTTAGTTTTAAAAAAATCTCACATCTTGCTCATGATAAAGATTTCATACAGAGAATTTAGCCATAGCACAAGGCTAGCATTAAAATACCTGCTCTGTTTTGATATTGCTTGTTGTTAGTCTGCGTTATAACATATTTCCATGCAGTACTAAGCAATTGTGTAAAACATACAGAAAAAATAGTTCTACTGCTTCATGAAATTCAGCTTTTGCTTCACATAGCAGGTCCTGTTACACAGAGAGAATATGATCTGCAGCAGTCAACAGTTTTTCTCTCAACCTGAACTCTACTATACAGCATGGAAAATGCTTAGAGTTGATCAACTAAAGGTTTGTATGTATAAAAACACATGCAAAATTGTCAGCACGAGCAAAGCTGATCTACCAACCACTATAGATTGGGCCTGTAAAATGAGAAGAATTGTAGGCACAATTCATTTAGGGTGTTGTTCTTCATGAATACGCATGATGCTGATAATCAGAACCTGCAAAGTAGTGGGAGGGGTATATCTTATAGCAGTTATATACTGATTATTTTCTTTCATTTCACATGGTTAGTAAAGGTCCTTTCTCTTCCCATCTGACTGTATCTTCTCCACATGGTAATCATGCCGGGTATCTGTTACCTGTGCTGTTGCAAATCATGACTGCCTTCGGAAAACACAAAATTAATTGAATCTACTCTCCCAAAATCTAAATATTAACAGCAATAACATTCACAAAGTACCTCATTTAAATCCACAGCACTTATTACAAGTGTAATTTTTTGTTTGCAAATCACTTTAGTACTCCAAATAAGGGACACTCCATATAAGGAGCACTAAACCTTACTTTATCTTCAGCGATCAGGTCCCTAGCTTGTTTAGAAAAACTCAGATAGAGTAGATATTATAGATAATGCATGCAGCCTATAATATATATTTGAAAGCAGTGTACATTCAAAAAAAGCTATGCCAGCATGAACGGCTGGAGGAGGCGGCAGCATCAGGAAATGAGTTTAAACAGGAACTTTGCCACCATGAGATATGATTGGAACGTCCCTAGCGTAAATTTTTGTCAGTTGTGGGTTTTTTTACTGCTGTAATTGAGAGAGTTAGATGGCTTTACACTGTCGGTCAAAAGCACTAACTTGAGAGTCAACGTTGCGCAGTTATTCAGAAATGACATAAAAAGCATGGTTATTAACGTATAAAACTCATTTCCTGACTTTATTTTTCTACTTTTTAAACAAATTAAGCATTTTCCTGCATTTTTTCTGCTCTGAAACACTTCATAAATTCCTCCAACTAATCAGTCAAGCTCCTACTTTTCAGGTGAAAACGCTTTAAAATGACTTATTGCTGAATGTCATCTGTAGCTCCTTAAGTGTCATATAGCCAGTTTTGAAGGGTTCCACTGGCATAGATGAAGCCCTGCTCATGGCTCCAGAAACCAGCTGAGTAGCTGAGCTAGTGCTGGTGCCGGTATCTATCTTAGCCACGTCCATTTGAGGGCTTTCAGAGGGCTGTATCAAAGTGGCAGGATTAGCCTGTGGAGAGAAAGGGGGACGAGAAGGCAGCTGAAGAGGAAGAAGGAGAAGTGGGGAATGAGGTTTGTGATCCCTCAGAACCTCCTTCCTTTCTCTGCAAATAACTCCTCCTGTTTCTTTTATTTCATCTTCCTTCATGAAGCCAAAACCAGAGTCGGGACTTTCTGGTTCCCTCTTCAGACTTTCATATTCAGGATACAGAGTGAGAGGGTCAGACGTGGAGAAGTTGGGGATGTGGGGAAGATTCTGGAAATTGTCTTGATAGGTGAAATAAGCCAGGTTGGGGTTGGTCCGAGCTGATTCCCCAGAGGAGAAATAGCCCTTGTTTGTGAAGCTGGAGAGAGAGGACGAGTTGTAAGGAACACCACTGGTGTCTGAGGAGGATGTTTGTGATCTTTGGAAGTGAAAAAGGGCAGTTGTGGAGCTTGAAGTTGGAGAGGGGGAGGGCACCATCTCGTTCCAGTTCTCACACACCACAACAGGGGATATTTGGTCGCATGGAGGGGGTTCAAAGAACGATTGTGTCCCAGAAAGGGGATTGAGCCATTCCTGCAGTAACCCCCCCCCCCCAAAAAAAAACAGGATTATTCTTGGGAATCAATTTGAATTAAATAAACTAAAGTATCAGCTTCAGACATTAGAAAAAAAGCACATCAGTGTGTAAAGACTGCAATAAAATAGTTCCTTGACAAATAGCATCTCTACTTTCTTTGATGTCACAACCACAAACCTCCCTGCATTCAATTTATAATTCATGTGATCAATATACAGTCTGCTGTAAATGTGAATCAAAGGGAAAATTATTGTTTGTTTATTTAACAAATACAGTTCTAGAATGATTTGTATTCATACCCATTCAGCATCCTTAACTTAATTTTGTAAATGTTGTAAAAAAGCTTAATCAAAGGTATGACAGCAGACATCAGATTAAATTAAGATGAAATTAAACTTTTGTCTCCTGTGTGGAGAGTAACTAACAAGGCACACCACCACAAAAACAGCGTTGATAAAATGTAAAAAATCTCTGTATCTATGCTATTTAAAGTGTATCAAGGAATGAGGTTTACTTTAATATTTCCTTGGTGGATAGAGTGGAAGTAATCCGACGGGTTCGATATCTGCTTCCGTTTAAACAGCCTAAGGGAGATTAAACACAGCGTTAGCGGCTGCAAACACACACAGTCCAGATGATTGATTATGTAGAAATATTTACCCCAGGGTCCTGCAGCTCTTGAAGTGGGCAAACGCAAGAACAATAATGAGACATAAGACGAGTGGAAGTAAGATCCATCTCATTGGGTTCTGCTCCGGTGGCCAGTCTAAAGAACAAAAATAACTCTGTCAGATGAAGGAATTTTACCAATTTAAAACTTTTGGGTTAGAAAAAGCACCTTTCATTTTTGGCATTTCTTGCCAGGATGTTGTCTGGCTCCAGTCGCTCCATTGGCTGTTATTTCTCTTCAGAGGCTGGACACGGACTCTGACTTCCAGGTGGCCCTGAAGTCTCTCATCTCTCAACTTCACCTCTTGCTGTTCTGTGAAAAGCTTTTCAGAGTTCTGATGAAAAAAGAGAGTTTAACAACATTAGGGAGGAGATATGCAACAACTACCTGATCTCATCAGGTTGTCTCTCTTTTAACTACTTGAAGCAGGTAGTTTTGTTCTCTCCTCTTAATTTCCTCAGATCATCTTTCTTACAATCAAAGGAAACTTTTATTTATGGACAGAGTATCTATGTGTGGCAGTTACCCGGGGGGGATGCCAACCAGTCAGCCAAAGGTATATCCCCTTGGCAGCTTGATGATTATTTGGAAGCATAGTGAAAAAAAAACACGAAAACATAAGAATATGACTTTGTAGGTTTGTTATTCTCAAGATGTTTTTTCTTAAATCCTTTACATTTTTTTTACAAAGTCTTTATATCTTTATTCTAAGATCTAATTTACGTTTTAAAAGAAATAAAAATGACTGTAGCCCCAGTTATAAAAGGAACCGAAACGGCAGCTAATTCTATCTAGAGATATTTTCTGGCGCCAGAAACTTTCAGACTTTAGATTTTTGAAATAAACTTTTATGATTTTTCATGCAGCTCTGATTCATAAAACGTGTTGTCTCTCAGCACCTTAGGAAGCAAACAGATCCCGTTCATGTAACAAACTATTTAGTTAAATATCCAAACCTCCTTTAAAATATCCTTTAGGTATTGAGAATCCCAAAATAAAAATACCAATTCATTAAAGTTTCAGTGAAAGAAACACTGATATACATCTGATAAGGTCAGACCTTTAATCAGGACCTGATCCTCTAAATATTCTCAGTTACTGTGGGGATTTTCTTTTAAGATATTTAGATTTCCATTCTCATACATTTCTGTCTCTTTTCTAAGCTAATCTTGAAACAATATTGATATGATTTCTAATAAAGTATTGATTGGTTATGATAATGATTAAAACCCTTAAAATATATAATTAAAGTGTCAATGTTGGAATAATTCATTTTATTTTCTCTGATCTATAAAATGTACGACTAGTGCACACAGATGAAATACTATGTATGAATTATTAACAGTATGTAGGGTAAAAATATGAATATATTTTACGTAATGGATAAGATCTTAATACCAAAATCTATTTATTTAGCTTTAGTAACTGCAGAACTAGAACTCAGAATGAATATGTTGTATTAACTGAATTTTTCTTATCTTTCTTATAGGATGACACCCAAAGCTTCAGCGGCTCTTATATCTTGTGGCAATACAGAGAATAAATGTTGACAATGATCCAAAATTTCTCTGTTGAATTCCAGCAGCTGGGTTTCAAGTTAAGCTGCCAGTTTGAAAAAAAAGGAGACGGAGGCAAAGAAAAACACTGCGCACTTAACCAAACCCAAAGTAAAAACAAAGATAATAAACCTTTGCTACTTCAGCTTGTGACCAAGACACCTCATATTTCTACCACAACAATAGTTTTTCTCTCTTTTTCACCCTCATTTGTTATTATGAATAGATCTCAAGGGGTTCCTTTTAAGCATATTTGTGTAAATACGCTCACCTCCCACTGCTGTTCCTTCTGTTTGATCTGAAGCTGGAAGCTGAAGCCAGACCTTAAATATCTTGAAACAGGTTCTCCCAGACTCCATGATAACAGGGTAAAATTGGACGTTTTGTTGATTTGGGGCGCTCTCGGAGGATGCATTTTGACTGTACAAACACATTCACACACAGGCGAACACATGAGAAGGTTTAACGATCCATCATGGAAACAGTTATGCATTCAAAGCAAGAATACAACAATAAGAGAGCTTAAAGAGATATTGTAACTTACTGTGATACACTGGCCTGTAGTTTTCAATTTTTTTCACCAGTGTCCCATTACACATTAAACTGATGGCTGGCATAGATTCAGGACCTGTGAAAAGCTGCATCAAAACCATGATAAAAAGGTTTTTAGTAAAGCAGAAAGACGGTGGGTCCGTTTTAAGCATGTGGGAAAAATGTTATAGCAATGTTGCGGCACTAAACTTCTGTCGTATTTGGTAGATCAGGTTTAGCATAAATGTAAAAAGGGGTCACACTTTGAGTTGATCACAAAATGAAGCTGGTGGTTTTAATGTGATTAATGTGGGAAAATTGTGAGGAGTGTTGCAAGGCACGGCCTTACAGACTTACTGTGTTTTCAAAGAGAACGCTGCAGCCCAGAAATGAATTTGTTAGCTGTTCCATTTTGCAGCTTCGGCTGGAAAAGAGGAAATAATAATAATAAGCTTACAGGTTATTTAAAGTTTTACTTGGTTTCATAAACAAATCTCTTTTGTATGAAATGTAGTGAAGTGACAATTAATATCTTACAAGATTGACATTGGCTCCCATTTGATATTCCAGAATTTCTTCTCTGCAGAAATCAAACAGTCGTCAGCGTATTCATGCCAAGATCCGTTCCAGGTACAGCTGACATTGTTTACAAAGTCGTTCAGGCAAAGGAGTTCTTTAAAAAAAGAAACAGACATGGAGACAAATATTTAAAAAGACGGTAGGAAAATAGAGCCTCGGATTACTGGAAAACAGTTTCATTTCTCGTTTGATTACTTTTAGACGACAAAAAACAAACATGCAGAGATATTTAACATCGTGTTTGACTCACCAGGTGAGTCTTTGTAAAAGTGAGCTGGATGCACTAGAAGCGGAACCAGCAGGATGCACAGGCACCACAGCATCTCACCAGCCAGCGACATGTCTGTAGAGAGGCAGAAATTGGATGAATATAAACAGAACCAAACAAGAAAATGATCAATGATTCCCTCTTTAGTCGGTTTTCTGAAACCTGAGAGTTGAAACTGGGTCCACCTCCCACCAAGGCTGCCACATAGCAGAGTTGAAGTGAGTGAATACTGAATCCTCAGAGAGCAAAAACAGTCATCCCAAGAGGGCAGCAGCGGACAAGAACCACTGTACTGTTGAATATATAGTTTCAGTATGAGGCTTTTCATGATCCAATATGTTTACAGGGTGGAAATAGTTGGATGGATTAAAGTTCAATTGATTCAAAATAAAGGTTTCAAAGGTTTCATCACCAACAATTTGGTGACCTGAACCGTCCCTGGTCCTGCAGACCCTCAGCGTGATACCAGTTTGGTTTTCCCCATTAAGGTTTTAAGCTCTTCTCTCTGTAGCTCCATCTCAGTCTGTGTTGATGTTGGGATGCTGAGCTTGAGTGGTTCCTGAGTTTTTCAAAAACCAAACCTGAATCTTTTTATTCTGCTCGGAGGTGACGGTTGGTGTCAGAGTGAAGCTTCAACACAAAGATTCCTAAAACGTTCATCGAAACAGCATTTAAATGAATGAAGTTTCTAGAAGGGTCCTGAACATGCAGATTATTGCTTAAACTCAGGCTTATTGCACAATTAACAAGTAATTAAAATGAATTAATTTTCTGGTTTGAAGAGTGCTCAAACGTACAGCAGGATGTCAATCATCATTTTGATCACCTGCTCAGATAATGAACAAAAAGAGGGAAACATCTTTAAGCATTAAGAGAATTTATTCCAGTCGTGCTTAACAAAATCATTGATATGAGCTGAAATTACTGAAGAAATCTTTACCATCTTTGTCTCCGCCATGCCTTACCAGTGCATTACCATATAAAGTGACGCTAGACCCTCTCCTGTCATCACATCTCAAGCATAGGAATCTCCATTAGGCTGATTTGTTACCATACAGACAAATGAGCAGTAACAGAAAATAATAAAGTAGAATAAAAAAGAAATTAATCTTAAAAAGGCTGTTAAATCCTATAAAAGCTGTAGCTTTAAATTGATGAGGTGACATTTATTCTATTAAATATACCCACATCATTATAACCATGTTTGCATTACAGCAACTATGCACACAAAGTTGCTCAACCAGTTCTTATCCCGTTTCAGCTGAAGAACAGTTTGGATCTATTGATAAAAGTCAAAGATTAAAATAAGAGGCCAATAAATGTATTTAAACTTCTGTCCAGAAAAAATGCAGAACTTCATTGACGAACCTGAAACTTGACTTGTAATAAAGTTGATCTTAGAAATTGCTTCTCATTGCCAGTATCAATTGATTAACATTATGCACCATTAAAAAGACAAAAAAAATCAGACGATGTTTTAAAATTAAAGATCAAACTGTTTAGCAAAAGTCTGCATGTAGGTTGTCAGTTGCAGAGAGTTGAGTTATCTCACTGTTATGATTTAAAACTATATCCTCTAAAGCCTAAAAAGATATCAAGTATTGTATGTACAATTCTTTACCAAAAAATGGTCCTTTTTCTTTTTGTTTAACGCATAGCTGTTAGTTTTCTTAGCAGAATGGAAAACATTACCTCATGTGTTCTGGTAGCAGGTGGTCAGCGAGAGGAATGACATCTTCACGTCTTCCTCCTCCGGCCTGATGATTTGATTAGATATCCTTTATTTCTGTGTCTCTCTATCTCGTCTCTTCTCTTTTTCTCTACTTGAGCACATCTGACGTCTACTTTCTCTCTCTCTCTTCATTCTCACCCCTCTTCTTTCTTCTTATAAGTGCCCAGTGACATTTTCCACTTGAAACCACAGCTTGCAGGTCTTACAGGAAGCTTTGACAGCGGTGAGTGATAGTGAGAGGGGACGGGTTGGTAGAGGTGCTATCTGGCTCGCAGAGTGCCTCCTCTTCCTCGTCCTCCTCATCCTCTCCTGCAGCAGCCAGTCACCCTACCTGAGCCCAATTGCACGCCTTAAGGTTATAATAATTGTACTGAAGAAAGAAACTCAAAGCAACACCACATCCTGTTTCAATTGCAGTGTAAAAGAAGGGGTTTTATGCATAGAAACTTAAAGCTCTATGAAGTGGTTTGCATAAGCGAAACCTGGCTTTAAAAAGCTGATTCAAAGGAGTGGAGAGGCTAAAGCTACCAGATTTAGAATCATGGGGGGAGTTCATATAAACAAGACGTCTCTCTCTCTCTCTCTCTCTCTCTCTCTCTCCAAAACACATAGTCTGTAAAGACAAAAAAAAAATGCTGCTGTTATAGCCACAACCACTGCAGGTGCACATCACTCTCTGTCTCTGAGAGGAAAACAGACCTACAGTTGAGAGAGAAACCTTCTTGCTAACCAGAGGTCAGCAAGCAGTTTAATGCAGCAATAGGCATTTAGATGCGTCCACCTGATAGAGTGTGAACCTAAAATGCCCTATCTGATTATAACAGAGAAATAAAAACAAACATCCTAAAGTGCAAACCCTGAAGGAGAGAAACATCTAAAAATGCCTTTATTAGTTCTAAACTCAACAGTTTGTCCCTTTATGGAAGAAACAGTTGGAAGAAACTGCTCTGCTCCATATGAGTTGAATAAAAGGAAAAGCATCAGTTCATAAAGCGGGGACACAAAACCTAGTCAGAGTGGATGAGATAAATTGAAAGATGGCTGGAGCTTATATACCACCCGATGTTTGGACGTTTATTTTAAAGGCCAGCAAAATACACCAAAGTTTGTGGTTGAAATGCATCAAAATAAGGACTGAGTTAAGGGGGTGCAATAGGTTTTACAAAGGAACTTTGAGCCTACAAACGTTGTAGATTTATCAGGACCTACAGCACCTGGGATTATATGCAAAACAAATGTCACAGAGGGAAAAACTAAACTGGTTTGATGAAAGGATTGTTTAACACAAGCTTATCGGCTTGGCGACAAAATGTCAACATAAAAACCGACACTGAAATGACACAGAAATGGTTAGATAAGATTATAGTTAAAAGTTCAAAGAAAGGCCATTGTGAAACACGCCTCCATATAACATATAGTATAGACGTATAAACCACAAGGCATTTATGTTTACAACGCAGAAACTGTTGCGACATTCGACGTCTGATCTCTGCTGTCAGCAGCTTACTAGTTTTTGGGGTTTTTTTTCTGACTGAGTGGGTATACGGGGCCAGTGGTGTTCCTGCAGCTTCGAAGCTGTGGGCAACAGCTAAGCGCACTATGGGGGGGGGGGGCAGAAAGGTGCAGGAGCAAAAAGAAGAGTGTGCAGCGCTCCCTGAAAGGTCAGATTTCACTCTGCTATGGCTGAAAGCCACTAAGGCGACCATAAAGATGAATGCATTTGCAGCAGGTTCACAGTGGGGAAGAGGTGAGAACAACAACAAGGGTGTCTATGCTCATTCTGGAAGGGCTCTGTAAAAACAGTCAACTTACACTTCATTGTGTACATAGCCATCATCTGATTTATTGAGGGTATTATGAGAAATGCTAAACATGCTTCTTCTCTCATACATCATTCAATGACTCATCAAAACAGAAGTAAACTGTAAAATATGTTCTGTTCCTGTAAAGCGGGACCTGAAGTGACTAAGCTCAATATCCTGTGATGCAGAAAGCTGCACGTTAAACAGTCCGTTGTAACACTTGACGCCCACCAAGTCCAGGGTTAAAAAGAAACAAAAGTTACTGAGAAAGCAAGAAAAGCTAGCGGTCGTGCTTCAGACGCGAGCTGAAGGAGAGGGAGGAAAAATGAAGCAAAAAAACAACAAACAAACAACGAGAAAAAAGATGTTTTCGGATCATTATTGTACAAAAAAAAAAAAAAAAAAAAATGGAATGATCGAAGGAAGCAGTTTTTTTAGAACAAGGTTGTGAAGACTGGATGCTTTCCTCGTAGATGCAAGAGTTCTCTCTGGGTACTCCAGCTTCCTCCCACTGTCAAAACAGGACAGTTAGCTTGATGTAAATAAAGGGTAGAGCAATTGCCCCCCAGCCCCCCACCCCCCAGCTGCACATCCACCTTTATGATTTTCAGATACTTGTAATTGTTTGTCCAAAACCCCTTTAAAAACTTTCATATTAAAGATGAATGATTTAACAAAACATATTATATTTTCTATAATATGCATGTTTGTATGATATATAAAATAAAAATATGGAAATAAAACCTTTATGGAAATTAAAACAGGATGTATGAAGATTTCCAGATAGAACAGCTTGTTGGATCTGTGGGAATTCGATCAATAATTTCTGGCTTCATATTGTTATAGACTTCTTTCAGTAATGAACGCTTACACATTGCAGATCATAATGAAAAAGAATGTAAAAGTAGAGACATTTATTATATATTATTTCTTTGGCAAAAAGTTGAGGAATGTAAGAAAAGTGAGAAAAAACTGTGAGATTTGAGGATGGAAGAAAGATATAGAGACCAGGAAGTTGACGGCTGAGGAAGACAATGGAAAGAGTGACGGTGAAGATGAGCAGAATGACGTTAACTAAGCAGCACAACAATCATCATCAGCTCCTCTAAAAGTGATGACTGAAATCTGTCCTGTTAGCTAATCCACGTTTATTGAAATTTTCTGTTTCTTAGAAGAGAAAATGAAACATCAAACATTCTGAAGTCTGTCTTTCTGTTTTGTTTATTTCATTTACTTAAAAGAGATTTATTACAGATTTCGACGAAGGTCAAGCTATGTAACCCTGCTTTTATATTTTCTGCTTTTTTACTTACTTTCCTCTAAATGTTATGATAATTGTCCATCAGAGAGTCTTTTACATTGTTTGCCAGTTTATTTTTAATTTAGCCACATTGGAGAGTTTCTGGGACAAATTACAGCATTTTGATCAGGTTTGGATTCTAAAACTTTAAAATTTTGTTTGTATTTTTCAATCCTTGCTCAGGCTCAGGGTCGGACTTTGTCTGGCAGGATTTTCTGCTGAAGTAAAATTTATTGTTCTGTTAATTCAGCGGATTAGGTCCTGAAAAGGCAAAGCAGACCCACAGCACCACACTACCACCACCATGTCTGACTGGGACATTTTTACGGTGCTGCTTTTATGACAGCTAAAACAAAATTTTTAGGGCGGTCATAGATTTAAATGATAACAATAAACTTCAACGGATTTTTTTTTTTTTTCCCACAACCTAATAAACGTACTTCAATAACAGTTACTGAAATGTTTGGTGCGTTATCACTCTTGTGGAAAGGTGCAGCTACTTACATTGACTAGAAACGGTTTCAAACATAATGAGAATGTGCTCCTGAAGTGTTGCTGAATGCAGAGGGAGCACATCAGCTGGAGCTGACAGTTTGTGCAAGAAGGTAAAGCTGACTTCAAACACTTCCCTCAACCTTTGTTATCTGTGAGCTAAAGAATGGATCAGTTTCTGTGGTTTCAGTCAAAACCACCCACTTTCTGCTCTACATATCACACAACGAGAAATGAACGCTCCTCTCAGCAGGCTGAGTGAGAGCTGGGACATCTGCGTGGTCAATATGGCCTATTTTAGTCAACCACCAGATGCTTGGAACATGGAAAAAAGGTTTAGAGCGAAAAGAGAAAGTAAAGAAAAGTATGTTACGTCTAACGTAGATAATTAGACTGTGGTTTTTAGTCAACAATAGATTATCCAGACTGACTCTTCATTGTAAACTCTAACAGAAGACTACTTTTTTATGTATTCTTCTTCTCAATCTCACTATAGAGGATTTAGGTACTTTCCTCTGTTATTCCCCTTCACTATCAAAATGTGAAAACAATGTTTTACCGTTCACTTTGGTAAATTTGACCCTACCTATGCCACAAAGGGCTTTTTTTCAGTATGCTTTCTAAAGTTCTGTTCGGTTTTCAGTATCAATTCATGTTTCAATCAACTCTAAGAGCAAATTTTTCTGCTTTTTAAAAAAATCTGTTTCTTCTTTTCTGCTTTTCCTCCTATTCTCCAGTTTTATTAAACCTAATGGTTTTCACAACACATTCTTTATCCTTTAAGTGTAAAAGATCAGCTGTGAAGAGGTTTAATTTTTTATGTTTTGCTTGGATTTAATATAAGAAAAGCAAAATAAAAAACAAAAAATAGAAAAATGATTGATAACTAAGTACACTGGGTTTAAATACTGATTTTAAAGCGCTGTATTTAGAAATTCACAACACAGTGATGTTTGAAGAAAATCAGTTTACATTTCTATCAGCTGTAGGACATTGCATGGATTTCCTTTTATTATCACTCCTCCAGCTGCTAAGCCGAATATTCACAACTCCATTTCAGCGTAATTCACACCTTAGCCCAAAACTAAACCCCAAGTATAGAAAGAAAGACAAATAGGCTTTGCATGGTCAGTCTTCAGAAAGTAACCAAAGGTCCTCAAGATAAACAAAAACACCCACAGAGCAAAGCTCTGCATGCCAAGCCACACCAACGACGTGTGTCCAAATTAACACGCAGTGTGAAACACACAGCCTCTTGGTGTCTTGGTGCTGAGCCAGGAAGGTGGCTCCACCTTTATTCTTTTTCCATTTCCTTTCAAAGCCATTTCAACTTCTGGTAAATAATTCTTCCCTTTGTCTTTTACTGAATTTTATAAGTGAAGCAAACAGATTGATTTATTCCAGTAATTCATACTATTTCTCATTATATATATTCATGGAAAACAAAGACACACGTTTCAAGCAATTTGGGTGAATAGTCTCATGAAAGTATGATTTAGGTTTTTTGGACATAATGACTGTTTTTACATTTTAAAGAAAAGGGAGGAAGGCTTGCAATTTGACAGGGTGTGTATTAGGCTGATATTACATTGTTGTCAACATAATATATGTTACCAACGTGAACGTTTCGGTTTTTAATTAAATGTTATTTTGTCAATTATGACATGCAGAGTTAAAACATGTACAATCCATTTCTAACATTCCTGTATATTCTGTATAATCTGCATAATATGTGCATATAGCTCCCATATTTATATTATATTTATACATGACATTCTATTCTTTAACCATCCTTGTACACCTGTATATAAACATCTTGTTGGGATCTGTTATCTGCCTGCCAGCTCATGTGAGCTGGGCCTCTGTTTTCCTTGTTACTCCTGTTGCTCTTGT
>JAUZNJ010031413.1:0-14234 GCA_034780135.1 Jordanella pulchra | reverse complement strand
TATATATAAAAGAATGATGATTATGATAATCATCTTTTGACCCAAACTTTGGAAACCGCCACCTTACTTGTAAGAGGACAGCAATGTGTTTTAACACAGCCCACTAAAAATAAATCTCGTCTCTCCAAAGTCAAACTGGTGAATGGCCGTAACAGGTGTGAAGGCAGAGTGGAGGTGCACTACAATGGTTCATGGGGCACTGTGTGCGATGACGAATGGGACATGGTGGACGCCAACGTTGTGTGCAGGCAGCTGGGATGTGACGTGGCTGTGGCCGTGGGCAGCAGCTCTCAGTTTGGACAAGGCGCTGGACTCATCGCCCTGGATAACGTGGACTGCCAGGGAAGCGAAACAGACCTGAGTCAGTGTCACAGCCTCGGCTGGGGTGTCCACAACTGTTACCACTATGAGGATGTGGGGATTACCTGTAGAGGTAAAACTTTTATTGCTTCTGAAAACAAAAAAAACACTAAACTTATATGAGAAAATTGTTAGAAATTCAACATTTTCCCTTGTTTTATTCCCAGAACCAACACTATTGGGGGAAAGAGGGTTTGCAGCACCCACCACACCTCCCATGGTAAAGTCTGGATTACGTAAGTACTGTCCTATGAGGTTAAAATTGAAAGTATTACTTTTTTAAATTAAATTTGTAATACAGCGATTTCTTAACTATAAAAAATATAGTAGGCGTAAAAATGTGAGAACTACTTCCTTCATTATATAACCTGTCCTGGAATCTGTAGGCAGCAAAACACATCATCTTCTCACCTCTACAAGCTGACAACAGAATTTAATGATTAAATATGAGTTACATATAAAAATCCTGACTTCCCTAATAAGGGGGCTATCAATTAAAAAAAAAATATCTATATATATTGAGATATATATACAGTATATATATCTCTCTCTCTCTATATATATATATATATATATATATAGATATAGAGGCAATGAGTTCCCTGAAACTTTGAAGTTGATAAACCTAAAATGCAAACTAATCAGATACCATTTTTGATGAAGTTAAACTTCTCTATTTATATTTTAGTTCAGCTAAAATCGATCAAGGTAAAGATTTTAGTTATATGATCTCAAACATTTGAACTTACAAAGACCTTAAATACTTTGTTTAGATGTTTCTTTACTCCTTTTGCTGATGTTAGCACAAGGTTATCCAAATGCTACTTTAAACCCAGGTTTGCTTTTGACATCCTCTTGGCATTTACTCCAATCAAATATTAGTATCAGTTTTGTTTCATCACACAAACTAATAATCTTTATATTGTTGGCAATTAACAACATGTTACCTAACAATCCAAAGTACTTCCTGATTACAGTTCAGGTGTTTTTTTATTAAGTTATTTAAGTCTTGCTTTATTATAAACTACAATATTTTGGATTATTCCAAATGTTTAAGTTAGGTTTACAAAAAAACATAAATATTGTACACTATTGCTTCACATTGGATATGTGACAAAATAATGAGTTTCAGCTACCTTATCTAATTAATGACTTCCAACCATTGGGTTTACAATTGTAACTAGGTGTGCAAACAGACTTTTTAAATGCTCATATATGGGCACTAACTATAAATGCACTGGGTTTAATTTTCACCAAGCAGAGCTGATGAAATGGCATTGCTGCTGGAGTTATGCCCTCCAATGGGGGTAACAGGTTAGCATAAGGTTGCAGTGACATTTAAATGTTTAGAAAATCTACATATTTAATCCTATTGAACATTTTCACATTTGATCATTTTAAAAAACCATTGATGTACTTCATAGGAATCTTTTAGACCAGTCCTTCCTATCAACCATTACTGCATGTCTGCACTGTCCCTCAGTGCTTAATGTTAACATATCATATTCCTCCTCAGTTTTAACGAATGATAAACATTGGTTTGCTCATTCTTTGCTTAACTAGTCAAATTCAAATTCCTATAAGCTACATTTTCTATAAATCATTCGACATGAAAACATTGTGACGACATCAGAGAGCTGCTGGGTTCAGTGGACTGTGTCCCTTTGGATATCCTCAGGGGAACCTTAGAACACACCCAAAAGGTCACCTGTGTTCCAGATCCTTCGTCTTGTTCAGAAAGGTTCTCCTTTGTTGCGCCGCCCATATTGTTTTCTTTTTTTTTGTCCCATCTGCTCCCAAGGTGATCACAGAAAAAGCAGAGATGAATTGAATTCGCTGTGACGTATTTAGCTAATTCTCTTGTGACCGTCGTGAAAGCAGGATTAAAGAGCCCTTCCACATTCACGACACCCCAACCTAACAGACACATGAGAATGCCTATTGTCTTTGCATTTTGTCTAGGAAGAAACATAAGGTGAAAAGTTGTCACTCTGTGCAACTGTAGATGCTAGACTTTTCCATTCTGCCCTTAATGTGTTTTTGTCTCAGTTTCAGTTTTTTTTTTCTCTAACAGTGTTTTCAAGTCGTCTTCTTGGCTTTCAAACACAACATCCACCAGTTTGGTTCTAGCATAGAGTAAAATGTTCCTACGTTTTCCGTCCTTTTCTTTTTGATTTTAGGTGATGGCACTATCCGTTTGGTGAATGGCAAGAACTCCTGCCAAGGCAGAGTTGAGATCTACTACCAGGGAAACTGGGGGACGGTTTGCGATGATGACTGGAGTCTCCGCAATGCCATGGTGGTGTGCCAGCAGATAGGCTGCGGCAGCGCTGTCCATGCAAAAACCAACTCCTACTTTGGCTATGGTACCGGGCTCATTCTTCTAGACAATGTCAACTGCCACGGTGGTGAACAAGAGCTGATGAGGTGCAAAAGCCTGGGCTGGGGGAAACACAACTGTGGACACCATGAGGATGCTGGGGTCATCTGCACTGGTAAGCTGCGTTCATGGTTTTGTAGTAATGAGGCTCTGTAATAATATTAAAGCATTATTGTAATAAGATTAAAAGACTGAAAGATTTTTGAGTCTTTTCTACACTCATAAAAAGGACTCAATAGATAAACTCAATTTAATTGATGGCAGCTTTTCTATCCAATAAATTGTTGCTGAACCAAATCAACATTCATTTACAAGGTGTGATTTAATTGAGTCTGTTAAACTCAATTTCTTTAAATACGTTTAAAAGGAAATAAACCAAATTTGAAGAAGTTTGGTTGGTTCAACTCAATAAAATGTAATTTTAAGTTATGTTCAACTAACTAGTAGCACTTAAATAACCCGATGACAAATAATTTATTGTTTTTTATCGACTCAAGGGTATTTACATCCAGAACAGAAACAATTTTTGGTTACAAATGCATTCATGTCACATGGTCAAAATAACCTTGACAAAATCAAAGTGTTAACAAGATGTGCTTTATTGCTTAAAAAACCTTCATATTTTGAAAAGGACTTACAGTTTTAGCATTAGAAAAAAACTGAAAATAAATCCGTCCCATCAGTATAAAAAAAACAAACAAAAACAAAGGATATTCTGGCTATAATCTGCAATCGAATCTAATCTATAAATCTTTGTTAAAATTTGTTGGACATAAAATTTTAGCTGCAAAGTAGCAATAACCTATTTTTGAAACATTTAGGTACACAATAGATGTATGCCAAACAGTGAAACTTTTAAACCTTTGCACACTTAAAAACTGTTTTACTTCTCTGCCAAGACTTTTCCTGTTATTCTTAAACATTAATAAAAACAAAACACCTACTCTTAAGTTCTCAAAATATATGCCCTTTTTTCCCAAGAAAATATATTTAAGAATTATTAAAGAGATTTTATCAAATGCTTCAGGGTTCTGATGAGCGTTGGAGCAGATGTGCCAAGGCTTCTTCTTCTTATAGTCTGTTGTGGCGGTTGATTAACCAGCTACAGTATGAATGGTGCGCCACCAAATGGACATTCAGTGATACTGTTCGAAGAGGACAGACTTTTATGAAACTAAATATGTTTTTGTTTGTGGAACAATGAATATTTAGGTTAACAAAAAGAATAATAAATAATGCAACAATAAATTGTTACATTTAAGTGGTGTAAAACAAAATAAAATGTTTTGACACAAAGAAGAGCATCAAGCCCCTCTTTGAGAAGACATGATTTCATACCATAAAGTAATTGGTTCCAGAATGATTTGGAAATATTTAATTAATTAATGATGAAAAGTAACCTAAAATACTTGAGTTCACTATAAGGCCACCTTGTGTGCTTATAAGGACGTTCTTACAAGTGAACTCAAGTATTTTAGATTACTTTGTATCATACATAAAATTTCCATTCATATTGTGTTACATTGATTAGATATTACTAAATAACTCTAGAAACAATTACTTTAGGTATGTTGAATGGTATGAAATTGTGTCTCCTCAAAGAAGGGCTTGAATCATATCTTATCGTAAAGGAATTCAATTTCTTTTGTCTTCACATTTCAGAAGTCAGCACTGCTCCACCTGCAGTTACAGCAGTAAGAAAAATTGTTTTGGAAACAACGGAGACCACAGGTAAATTCAGCAAACAAAAATACACATGAAGTTCATCGGTTTGCATGAGAGCTAGACTGGTTTTTGATCCCCTGCCATTGAAATTAAACCTGCAGCCTACATAGATCGCCACCAGATGGAGCTATTTCACCCTCTTGACTTCCAATACCGTCGCCTTCAACAAAACATGGATTCTAGTGTCTTCTATTGGTTTAGTGTGAATTCAAAATGATGCAATAAAGATGGCAGCTCCATCTTGCTTTTCACAGGAGTTCCCAGTAACATATCTGACCATATATTTAATCGAATAAGACAGGAAATAAAGGTGGAAAAAACGATTAAATCAGTGTAAGAAAATCTTGCCAACTACTGCAATAGCTAACCCTTAAAATAAAAAAAATCAAAGCTGGGACAGAATAAAGTAAATCATTATTAATTACCTAATATTCTGTTTTTTTTTTCAGTCACAGAAAGAATTTCAACAACCAAGCCACCAACAACAACTACAACAACAACTGTTTCCACTACAACACAGTCCCAAGGTAATTAATACATTATATGTAAGTTAAGTTACGTGGAAAAGGGGTGTGAATACTTTTCCAAAGCACTCTTACAAGGCAGGCTTGTTCCCAAGCTGCTATGATGTACCTGTCTGTTCATTCCCCTCCAGTCAGACCATCTGTCCGTCTGAGGAACGGCAACAGCAGCTGTCAGGGTCGTGTAGAGGTTCTCTACAAAAACGTGTGGGGAACAGTGTGTGATGATGACTGGGACCTCACTAACGCTCACGTGGTGTGCCGAGCAGTCGGATGTGGCCCCGCTTTGTTTGCCAAGACTCAGGCCTTCTTCGGCTACGGTTCGGGTCCCATCCTTCTGGATAACGTGGAATGCAGCGGCACAGAACGTGACCTGTCCCAGTGCTTCCATCTGGGCTGGGGTCAGCACAACTGTGGCCATCATGAGGATGCTGGTGTCATCTGCGCATGTAAGGCCTCATCGTTTTTTGGAATAATATGAGGATAAATTAAATTAATTAAATTGTTGTAACATCAGCACATATATTAAGTAATAATTTCCACTGAAAGTTTGCATTTTCCATCTATAGAGTCAGTGGTGCCCACCCTGCTGAGCTGTCCTCTTGCTCTGCATGACTGTAGTTCTCTAGGGGGCGGAGGCACAGAGAGCATGACAAATAAAGGGGATCAGCTTTACTGTTTTTAAAGCAAGCTATTTCTATTCAGCCAACAACTTACTTTAGATAAAGGAGACATCATTTAAATGACTAAGAGGAAAACATGGATCATACTTGTTACAGAAACACCATTTTCAAGAGGAATTACTTCATCAAAGTGGATGTTTGCATTGTAATGCTGAAGGCAAATAGGTTTCCAGTATTGATTCGGGCAGTAATTAGAGAAGAGCGCCTTGCTAATGCTTGTGTGACCTGATATTTCCTGTGTAGGGTTTGAGGGTCACTCTGGTTTCTTTATGTTTGTTGTGCTCCTTCAGTGTTTGACCCCCTGGTTCTTCCCATCAATGGACGTTTTTTCACAGCAACAGAAAGAATACAAGAAACTACAACCCCCTCTGAAGGTAACTGAATCTTCCTGTGACCCTTGACCTCAGTGGCATATTTTATTTTTTTAACTAGAATGCAGAAAGGGTGAAGGAGAGAATTCTGACGTGATTATGTCCTTTGTAGGAACTTTGAGACTGGTGGGCGGCCAGCACCGGTGTGAGGGTCGAGTGGAGATGTGGCTGAATTCCGAATGGGGCACAGTGTGCGACGACGCCTGGGACCTTCCTGATGCCCAGGTTGTGTGTCGTTCGGTGGGCTGTGGAGAAGCCATGCAGGCTTGGGGAGAAGCGCACTTTGGACCTGGCAGAGGAACAATCCATCTGGACAATCTAAAGTGCAACGGTGCTGAGAGGTCCCTGCAGGAATGCTCCCATATAACTTGGAATGTGCACAACTGTGACCACTATGAAGACGCTGGTGTGACCTGCTCCCTGTCGTGATCTCAACACAACCTCACTCCTATCTCCAACCCTGCTAGGACTTGTACTCATAATGTAAATACCAGCTCTCACATTGTTGGAAGTATATTCCATGTAATAATATAATATGTAAAAGTAAAATTATAAATATTAAGCACTTTATAAATATATAATATGCTTTAACTGTCTAACATTCTTTATTTGTCCTAATAAATGTTGTGCATGTTATACTTTGACAATCAAGTACTCAAGGAAGACCATCATCAAGATATGTTTGGAAAACTTTGAAAATGGAATAAACTTATTTCAAATGTATATGATAATAGAACAAATGAAAGACCTGATAATGTAAATCAGTGGTTCCCAGAGTGGGGGGGTGCCCAGTGCAATTGAAAGGGGTTTGAATTAATTGAATAAATGACTCATTTTGAGAGGTATTTAAATAAAATGTAATGATATTGATGCTGAATTCTGTTACAAAGTAAAATAAACAGTAAAACATGAAAGAATTCCTCTTTAAAGGTGATGTTTTGTGTATTAAAAGGAATTTTAGTCTATTTTATTCCAATATGTAGTCCACCACAGTTGACTGCAAGAGGTTGGATGGAGGGGATTGTAAACCTTTTAATGGGAACCACTGCTGTAAACTTTAAACTGTAGGAATGCAAGGAAATGATCCTCATTGGTAAATTTAACTAATGATCACTTAGTTTTAAGTTTTAATTCTTATTTTTTGGTATGTATAGTTAGACTACTGGTCAATTTTTCTGAAGATTTTTTTGAACATTTTGGCTGAGTTTTATTTTAAAAAGAGGATATCATATGTGGTCAGCACAACTGAGGATTGCTGTAGGAGTCATTCTTCATTTTAAGTCACTAGAAAATCTAGTAAAAATATAATCAAAAACAAATAACAGATATAATGTGGGACGCTCCAGGGTGCCGTTTGTCCTCTGGGTTGATTAGCTTGTGAGCCAATGCTTCAGCTTGGATGATGTTCTAAAGCAAGACAAAGCATGCAGGCCTACTTTCAACCACATATAACTATTTCAGTTGACAGAAAAATAAATAAAATGAGATGAAATGAATAAGATGGTTTTTGTTAATTATACTAATTTCGTTATGATCACCAACATTTAAAGAAAACATTTTATATATTATATTTTCATTATGAACTAACCAGAATTTTTTTATGATCATTTACTGATCCCTTGTTGAAAGTTTTTTGTTTTTCTCTTCTATGGATATTTTTGTCATGCTTGCTGTATGTGTCTGTGTGTGTGTAAATATCAGAACGGAGACAAGGAGAGAGAAGGTAATCCACACAGAAGGGATTGCACTTCCAGCAGGGAGAATAGCATGTGGGGCTGCATATACCTTGAAATACCCTTGCAAATGGCAATCATGAACAAGCCGCAAGGAAAGTGACAACAACAAAGCAATGAATGAGAAGTTCTGAGAAGTCAGCTCAATGGTATAAATATATATATATATAAATATATATAAATATATACATATATTTAAATCTAGTCCGTCTTAGCTGGACAGTGCTAGCGCTACAACACCTAGCACACGTCATTTACTTAATTTCAGTTTTGTTCAAGTTACTGATAAATCTTCAATCGCAAGGGTTACTTGTGGAGTCCTGCAGTTTTTAGTACTCAGGTCAATTCTCTTCACAATATGTCACCAAAAGATAATATTATAAGACAGCACGGGGAAGAAAATTCACAGTTATGCTAACAATACTTACCTATAGTTATCCTTGAATCCTGGTTGACCGAACCGGTTAGATAGATTACAGGCGTTTCTCAATAACATAAAAAACAGGGTGATATTTTTTCTTCTTCTTTGCTTTTAAAATTAGACAGAATGTGTCATCTATGAACTACTTGCCTTGAAAAAGAAACTATAGTCAATTACTCACTCTAGATGGCTTTATATTGGTCTTTGATAATAAAGTAGAAAAACTTAGAGTTTGTCATATCAATAGCATCTCAAACATATGTTTATATATTCAATTCCTTAATTAGATTCCATATAAAAAAAAAGAGTAGAGTTAAAACATTTCCTTCACGCATATGAAGTCCTTAATAACCAAGCTCTATCTTACATGAGAAATCTGTTCAACTGGTTTGTTGCACACTGACAGAAAATCATAAATTAAGAAAAAGAGGAAGGTTCTTTTTGAAATAGTTTTATTTGACGGCATAAAGTTATTTTCAAGTTTTCGTGTCAGTCCAGTGAACAGCTTTTCATGTGTTGTTTGGTGGATAATGGAGCTGACGGATAACTCCCCATGTGAAGTAGGGACAACAGGTTTTATGTTTCTATCAGTTTCGTATGGGTTATTTGTATTAGAGTGGCAGTATTCATAGAGAATAAACTCATACCTGTCCCCTACACACCAATACAATTGCATGCAGAAGCATAATACAAAGTATGTAATATAAGGATGAAAGCAGTTTATCAAATGTTGCAACCGTTTAACCAGTGTCTTGAAACTTGCGCCACAAAGCTACAGCCACAGACATGAGCCCACTTTCCTTTTCATGTGGAGGGAAAAGAGTGTCTTATTCTCATCTATACCCTTCACCTTCAATAAAAGTGCACTCCACAGCCAAAAGTGTGACTTAATTGGGAATGACACTCAATATTGAAGGGGTGGAGCATAGGGGTGGTTTGGGTTTTGGCACATCACCATCAATGTTGGTGCACCTTTACTCTGCCATCATAAAGTCCCTCCTCTCCTGCATCACCATCTGCTGTCACCACCAGGGAGGGAGTAAGGGAGAGGGTGAGTGGCTGCAATCTTCCTTCTTTTTTAGGAATTGTACACTTCCAGGACTCGGAGGCGAGCAGGTAATTTGCAGCTGATCCCTTCCACCTCTCTGGTAGGAGGCTGCTGTCCATCCCTTATCGGGGTTCTCATTTGCAGCATCAAACAGGCTTCTTTAACAGATAGCTGGAGATACAGAAGGAGGACGGGTACATATAAATTGCACAGAGTGACCCCCTTGTGTTTACTGGGCATCTATCTCACTCTGTCAATCTGTGCAGCGGAGGCTCAAGGACCTTCCTGATGCTGCTGTACTCTGTTAATAAGGATGAGAATATGTTAAAACCTCAATGGAGGCTCCTCTGCCTCATTAGTGGAGGAGCACCACCCGTTTAATAGGCATCTGCCTTCTTGCTCTTGGGCTGGGAAAAAGTCTCTGTTTAATCAACATTTATTATTTACCAGAACTTGATATCGGAGGGCGCACATTGATGTTTGTGAGATAATAGCATTAAAGAAAACAACTGCAGTGTCAAACAGACACTTTGTATTTACTGTGTAATGGAACACAGGATGAAAATGAGGAGGTACTCTATGAGGTGATGTGCATGTCTTACCTGTTTGAACAATGTTTTTATACTTCATCTTCAATGTTATTGTGGTTCCAACAGACTACATACAAACTTACGTAATAACTCAGGCAGCAAACTTCTCTCACACCATCTCCCTCATCTTTGCAGCTGCTGTGCAGTTGCTCTCTCTTTTACAACTCTCTCTTTTATTCTCTCTCTTTTAAAAACCTGCATTAAAATCTTTAGTTCCTGTGGTGTGAAACCTCCTCTTGCCTGTTGTCATGGTTACTTCTTGCATTGGGGCTCCATTGTTGATGGCTATTTTTAGTTGTTTTGCACGTGCTCCACTCTGAGATAACACACCAAGAGTTGATTAGACTAACTCACACTGTCTGTTGCAAAACTGAAATCTCAGGATTTCCAACCTCAGACTAAATCAATCCAGGGTCAAAGATTTGACTCAGAGTTTGTTGAAATTGGTTCATGAAACAGACTCTGGAAGTATTACACTGAAGACAAAAATACAAAATAAGGGAGTCACGCCTTTCTCAAAGTCTTGAACATATGTCAAGTCTCCTTTTTTTAATACAGTATTTTACCTTTCTTTCTCATAGTCCCGTATTATTGCATTATAAAATTATATTTAAAAAAACCATGATCTGCCTTTTCAAACGGAACTGTCACTAGCATCACAAGTGAAAATCTGATCACCTTATAGTAGACTGCATTTGGTTGACAAGCGTTTTTTTGTTGATGTTTGTTTGTTTGTTTGTTGTTTTTTTTACAGCTAGTGGCTCGTTTTTCAGACAGTAGGCTGACAGGAAAGGGGGTATGAGAGAGGGGGAGAGACATGCAGGAAAGGACCACAAGCCGGATTTGAACCTGGGTCACCCGCGAGGACTAAGGCCTCCATAATTTCTGTTAAAAATATGAACTACCTCTTAAAAATGGGAGTAACGTCACTCGGATATCTGAGTTAAATATAATGCTAATATTTCTATAGGGGGTTGGGGGCCTGGGTAGTTCCGTATAAATTACATTTATAAGGAAAACTAAATTCCTCCTACAGTACATTTTGCCATAATGTAGATAGAGCATCAGTGAAGATGTGTATTTTTTTTTTCCTTCTTCAGCTGCCTGGGTCGTTACATCACTCCATGTAGACACGCCTTTTTGGGGTGGCGACAGAAGCCAGGGAAAGTGCTGGTGTAGGGGGGAGGGGTGTCCCGTCGGCAGGCGCACAGACAGCAGGCAGCAGCTGCGGCGACAGCACCCGGCACCGTTACACCGCCTTCAAACATCGACGTTACGAATCTCCGCTAAGAGAAAACACATCGGGCAGCACCACAACCAGCCTCTAAAATGGTAGACCGCGAGCAACTGGTGCAGAAAGCCAGGCTGGCCGAACAGGCGGAGAGGTATGATGATATGGCAGCTGCCATGAAATCGGTAAGTAGCCCTCTTCTCCAGTGACCTCTCTTATTTCAGGCCCATTTTACCCGACAGCCCTGTGTTGTTTAGTAGAAATGTCTAAAAAGCTGGTTAATCAGGTTCCCGGGATTAGAGTTGGGGGCGCTGCCCACCGCGGTCTGGCACCTTTTCACCTTATCCAATAACCCAGTCAAAATTTATGTATGAAACTTATGATTGACAAGCGAGTACATGAGAAGTACTTAATAAAAAGAGCGATAAATGCCAGCTAAAACCAGATCTGGGGACCCATCATATTGTACAGGGCTGAAAAGGCCCGTCTCTGCCCACCCCCCGCCCCAACCCTCCTCACCTCTCTGCATATCACTGATCTGATCTGATAAAATGAGATCAAAATCTGCGATTTATAGAAAATCTGGCTTTTTTTCTGTGAGCGCTGAGCTGCGGTGGATTGCGGCTGTCTGAATGCGGACTGTTTGATCTTGGGGCGGTGCCTTTTCCTCAGGATCCTTCACATACGCGGTCAGGCTGCTGGGTTTTTAAGCGCACTGGGGGGGAAAAAGCACATAGGAAGGACGAGCCGCGGCTCCCGTTAACAGAGAAAGGGAATCAAAATGTTTCCATCAAAAGATGTGCCGGCGATGGGTGGTACCACGATTATCTTTGTGTCCCACTTTTTGTTTCTTATGCGACAAAATGTGACACCCATTTAGTTTTCTTTAATAAAAAAGCCAATTTTAGGTGGATGATATGTGGGGCCAACCCCCGTTTGTCGCTGCGCATTTTGGCGCATCGGGAAAAGGGCAATACGGGCCGAAGGTTGTACGCAATCGATTTGCGCAAAACACAGAAACCTGTGGGTGTCTCTAAAACCAACGCCTTCCTGTCAGATTTATCCCACTCCAGCTTTTTTCACCACTCATTTGCGTTTTTTTTATTTTTTTTTTTCAAAGGATGCTGTGCAGCAGCCGCATCCCTGCCTCCCGGACCTCCTCTTCCAGCAGGTTCCCACACAGAGGCGTGCCGCAGCATCTGCCAGGATGCAGCACAGGCCCGCCCGTATAGTGCACCATTTCACATGCAGTTTTTTTTTTTTTTTTACATCAGCTTCACAAAAAAGCTACTGTTCACCCTTTCTGTATCTGCGTGGACATTCAGCTCCTATTGGTGTAGAAAGAAAATGCTGCTCCACAGATACATTTATTCAGATAATGTTCCCAATAATGCTCTGCACGCTCTCCAGCTTTATCTCCCCTCACTGTAGAGATGCAAATCTTTTTCACTATAACATGATCCCAGACTCTGCACTAACTAAGAAAACCAGCACGGAATAATTAGTTTAATCTGGAGCATATCTCAGACTTCCAGGTGTCAGCAATTACCTTACCAATTATCAGTGGCTAAAGTCCATGCTGCTTTTCAGGACTGTCCTGTAGTGGTAAAGCCAGCAGGGGCATTGGCTCCACCCCTTCCCATTTATGCAGAGTCAGAGGGACAGAGCTGCCCCTCACCCAGCCAGTCTCTCTGCAGCACAGGGCACCGGGCGTGTCTGCTGCCTCGCCCATCTTTCAAAGGGAATCCCTTGCCACTGCAGCCAAATAATCAGGTTGGTAAAACGTGGAGCTGCAACCTCTGTCTACCCTCTAGGGAAAAATATGTGGGATAAGAACCAAGCCCAACCAAAATGGGTGAGGATGGTGTTGGTTTGTCATCTACAGTCATGCTTAACATGATGGCATTAGTTATTTAACTATTACAATGACCATTTTCTTTTTTGTTAAATCAAAATCTTAGATTTGAGGGGTTATTTCCTATAGCATCGTTATGTTTGTTGTCCACTTAGTGGCGTACAATCAAATGTCAAAAAGTGGCAATCAATTTGATAAAACTAACTTAGCGGTGAAGAGCTCAAAAAGCACCACTATAGGGATGGTTACAAATGATTTATGAAGGATAATTTTAAAAGGTTATAGCTGGTAATGTTTTACCTTTATTATATCATTTCTATTTAGTAAAGTGCTTCATTTTATTTGTACAAAGAAGTCCGTTTTTATTTTCAGCTCCTGGTCTAATAAGAATGCCTTAAAGCCTTAAAGCTGGAATAAGGCCATAATTAAAAACACATGAACTGATTATTGCTGTTTTTAAATAGTTGATATGCTTTGGTGGAAAACTATTTGTGAACATCTTCTTTTTCGTGGTGTAAAGATATAAAATGGAGAAAAATACATGATCAACCTGTATTAGTATTAGAAGCAAAAGTCCAGGTTAACCACTCTTGAAGGCTGAAGCTAATGGCTAATCTTTAACTTTTGTAATCTTAAACCAGCTATTTTCAAGAAGGTCAGATATATGAAAAGGAAATGCTAATTCAATAGCATTTAAAATGTTCTCGTATATTATTATTGGATGGTTGTAAGTGGAATATCTTTCACTGGTATGCACAGGGGCGTCACTAATCATATTACTGTGAGAGAAATCTCTGTATGAGTTGAGACAGAGTTTAAAAATATGAAAGAATAATAAAGCGTCTTAAGTGAAAGTTGTTTTTTAAAATACTTTTCTACATGTTTATTTGACCTGAAATACTTTAAAGTTTATGTTTTCAGTTTGTGTTTCACACAGGAAGATTATTATTGGTGCACTGCCTCCTACTTCCGTTTCACAGGAAGATAACCATCAAATGCAAATTTAACTGTGGTTTGCAGGTCAATGACATAGTATGTCTGCATAAATTCCTGAGATGCTTTAGAATGAGCTGTCGAAAGATTTTAGAAGTTCTTTGGTATTGGATCCTCCTGAACTAACTGCAAGCTTTAGCATTCATCTAAACTGGTATCTTTATGATGCATTAAGGCATTATAACTTTTTAACAGACATCCCCTTACAGAATTTTGAAGTATCCCTTTCAACTCTAATGTTCCTAAGAACAGACTAAGTTTTGTTCCTTAAAAAACATCCCTGATTTGAAAAGATGAGGTCCTTTTTTTACATTTATTTTTGT
>JAUZNJ010031412.1:0-14234 GCA_034780135.1 Jordanella pulchra | reverse complement strand
GACCACCAGCAGGAACTGACTCCACCCCCGTCTCCCGGATGACTGCTGAGGATGCGCCGGCTGTAACGCCGAGCGGACCCCCGGCTGGAACGGATCCAGGGGGAGACGAAGCTGGAGGCGGTTCTTCAGTCCAGCAATATGAATCACCTCAGTGACTTCTGGCCCGACATCACCCAGACTGTTTTACTGCAGGAGGATTCCCTGATGGTGTTTGGTTTTCCCGCCATGGCTATGACATGATGCTTCCACGGCCTTCAAGTTCTCGTTGCATATTCTCGTTGGATATTTCCCGAGCTTGTTCTCAGAAAAGTCGAGTGGCTTATTCACATATTGTGCGTGCTTAGTCTCAAAATGACGGCATAGATCCAAGGCTTCAAAGCTTTGATAATGTCTCTGCACATACAGAAGTAAAGGTTCAGCTTTGGAGCCGGTCCGAAAAATATTTATGGGAGCTAGAAGGGGAAACACGCATTCACACGCATCATGACGAGAGGGTTAAATGTTTTTAAAGAATAATTTTGTATTTAACTATTTCAAAAGTTTGTGTGTAACAAATACGTTTTTGTAGCCTAATTAAAGAAAATAAATAATGAACACGGTATTTCTTGAAATTGATTTGGCGTCCCACTTGCAATACCTTCGAGTCCCACTAGTGGGACTCGTCCCTCAGGTTGGGAATCACTGTTATACAATAAACGATTTATCTCTCAGGCCAGATTCATCCCTTTTGGTTGACAGTTAAATGAACAGAGACATTTTCTTTGGTTGGTGATTAATAACTCTGCTGATAACCATAGTCTGAATTACTAAATTGGTGAAAGTCAAGTAGATCTTAACAGTTGAATCTAGGAGCCCCACTTTGGGTAAAAGGCTAAAAGTCCTGGTCCTAATTAGGTTACAGTTATAATCATTTAACTAATGATCATTTATTGATTTTACCATTGATTAGTTATTTAATATATTCATAACCTTCCGGTAAAGTAGCAGAACACTGCAGCAGCGGTTAGCACTACCAGCTAACACCCTGGAAACACCTCAGCGTGTCCTGAACTCCAGTCCTCAAACAAACAGCTCCTGCTCACCATATAGCAACACAGCAGTGAAGCTCTCATTCAGTCTCCCAGTTATCTCTTCTAACATCATCTACCCGCTGGTCTTCACCACAGCAAATCTTTCTGCTTCACATCTAAAATGTTCCATCCTTGAGTCTATCTTAAAATTATTGTTATTCACGATGACATTTAGTCCAGTTTTACTTCCCCTCCTAACTTCCTGTGCTGACCTTCTAAGGCTGTTTTATCTGTTATTTTTCTAGATTTTGAGATACAGATCAGCCTAGAAAATGACTCAGCTTTAATCCCATTTATGTCTTTTAATTTGCCTCCTGAATTGTTTTTTTATCATTTCAGTCTAAAATAAAAAAAGCTTATAAAGCTTATAAGGTCAATCATTTTCCAGTGTCTTAAAGAGAGAATCAGATTTTCCTAAATTAATTAATGAGCGCTTATGTCTGATTTGATTTCTGCTGATGAATTAATAATCTACTTTATTCTCGCTTCATGGGTGTATTTTTATTTAGACCCAATGAGAAGCAAAATAATCCTGCATCTCTTTATTCTGAGTTTATCTCTTTATTCTGAGCTGAGCTTTATTCTGATCCCTGGACTGTGATAAGAAGCAGATATGGACTCAATCATCTCCCACTTTGCTTGAGCTCGTCGGTTTGAAGCTGTGCTTTCAGTCTAAGCTGTTCATGGAGCTGATGGGCTCAGACTCACCAAGCTTTGAAGGTTGGCTAACCTGTCAGCCAGTGTGGTTGAGATAGAGACGCTCAGGCTAGTTCTGCTCTTCAGATCCTCTGCTGTGACTATTTGTAGCTTTAGCAAAAGGTCGAAGAGAAGAAAATAGTTCCTCAAACTCGTCTTCTGCTGAGCTGAGACTGGGTTGCCGGGGCAACAGTCTCTGCGAGACGTCCAGACATCCCTCAACCCAAACACCTGATCCATCGCCAGAACCAGCTCCTCCAGCGTGTCCTGAGCACCTGAGAGAGGTCATCCTCCTATATAGTGTAAATGTACCATCCAGATACTCTGGTCTTTGAATCCTGTTAATGAGGAAAACAGGAGCTTGATTTTATTCATCTACAGGAAAGGGAGAATTTTTGAAATATTCTAATTTGTATATATTCAGCTTTGAAGCTAGACTAATCAGGGTTCCTTTTCAATCAATATCCTCCTTTTAATGTTAATTTCTTTTCTCTTTATACCTGCTTATATATTTAAGATAATTCTGGAACATTTGCTCTTCTGCTGTCTGTGTGTCGCTTCTCTGTGTATTTGCTATAAGGAACAGACCCACTGAGGGTTGCAGGTTTGTCTCTGACATGTGAACGTGTTGCTCCTCTCATACCATCACATATTTATAGCTGCTGTTGTGAACGTGGAGTTAAATCAATATTTGGAGCCGCTGCCCTCTAGCAAGAGGGTCATTGGCTCGGCTCGGCCATCTGCAACCCTCACAAACACACTTTAAATACAGCCATTCACATCCCACAGACAGAAACTAAACCCCCTTTGAGTTCAAGGTGAACACTATGTGAGACTTTAATGTTCTAACCCATCAGGAACCTTATTTTTATTCCTGATCGGTTTTTATGACACAATCCATGCAGCAAACTGATCATAACCACGGAGCCTCACAGCGTCGCCGCCAAGAAACAACCTGACGTCAGGAGGGAGATTCAGGCTTCTACCAAATGTTTGGTGGAATATCAGGAAGCTGCAGCCATGAAGGAGAGGAAGCAGTGAGGGTTTTTGCTATGGGCAAAGCAGGCACTCACCCAGGGTGGCATTAAAGCAGGTGAAGGGGCGTCACTAGATGAGAAATCTTCCTTCATTGATCGAATGTTGAGTTCAAACAGCTGCCTTAGTTTGTGCAGCATCATTTAATTTGTTTTCTTTAAAATCTGACTGTGTTCCATAAAAAATCATATCTAATTTTTACATAGTAATTGGTGATAGAAACAAACTAAAATAGTATTCGTTTATACATGGCAAGTAGTATAATTCTAAATAAAGTTATTACAGACAAGGTCTGGAAAAATTACTGGTTTTCATCAGGTTTGAATAATATTTGTGAAAGTTTTTATAAATCTCACCTTTTAAATATTTTATTTGAAAATTTTTAACCAAAACAAGCATAAGAGACAATAAGCTAAAAGAAAAAAATCAAGATAACTGATTTATAATAAATAGAACAAGGAGACTGAAGAAGGTTGACGACTCCCTGATCTACAGGCAGGAAACAGGGAAAGCATCCTTAGAAACTGGTTTCTGCTGAATTAGAGGTGGGCCTTCCTCTTATTGTAAAGTGCTTTGCTGTGCAGGAGCCTACACTTAGTGTGGGCGATGCACCTGTGTCCATTTCTACATCCTTCCACCTGCATGTGTTTCCACCAGTTCTGGTTTCTTTATCTTCATCATGCATTCAGAGGGAAGGCAGCATAGCAACACATGATGGTGCAACAGTTGGAGAATCCAGTGACAGCCGAGGCCTCAGTGGCTGAACTAGGAGATCTGCTCCTCTGCAGCACATCGTATGTTTACTGGAAGATACCTCAAGAGTTTGGGGTCAAAGTTCAAATGAATGAGTGTTACAGTCTAAGACAAATCTAGAGTCTTTATGATGTCATGAAATTGAGTGTAAAGTCATTAAATGTATGACTTGAGTCCACCGGTAAGACCTCATGTCAAAAGAGTTTCATCTCTGAGTTATGATTATTGATTTTGTTTTTTATGCCAATAACATATTGTTGCATTACTAAGCTGTTTTCACCTTTATTAAAAATCATGTTTTGGTTTTAAAATCGACTGGAAACAGAAGAATGGAGGCAGGTAAGTTTAGATTATTAAGGTTTAATGACAAAATGTTTGAACAATGAAAGAATTAGACAGAATAGACAGAAACAATGATGCAGGAGATATAAAGTAATGATCAGCTGAGGAGATTTAAAACACCCAAACAGAATTAATGCAGAAACACAGAAAAAAGAAAAACCTGATCAGAATTTCACTCAACATAGTGATGACTCAGCATGCAAAGGTGACAAAGTGTAAATAACAACATGAGTAAATATTGTGAGGTGAAAAAGGAGAGCAAGTAAAAACAAAAACAGGCTGTAGAGAGCAACTGGAATCAGCCAGTTCCCTGAGGAAGATTGTAAATAATTACTACAGCTCACAGACATGAAAAACACAGAACCAACATCCAGAAGATCAGAACATCCTAAGCCTTTATTTTCCTGCTGGGTTTGATCATTTTACAGTCTGGTAATGTTTGTTTTTTGTAGTCAGGTTGCTGCAAATATAAACGAGCAAAACTCAGCCTTTACTTCCTTAGCATCTTTGCTGATTAGTTTTTTTATTTGGATCAACTGCAGAGTTTGAAGAGAGACTTAAACTTCCATCATCAAATCACTGAGGATGAAAAAAATCTTTTCAAGACTTTAATTTTAGTACAATATAGGACACATGGATCCTTCATCAAATAGTTCAAAAGCCGATTAAGATTTCCACAAAATTGAATGAAATATTTCCAACTGAAGATAAGAAACAGTTTGACAAAGGCCTGACTTTAAAAATTAAAATCACACACATTTTATGTTTTAATTTTAATGTTTGATTATTTCCAACCTTGATAAAAATATTTATTTTTAAATGACCACATAGAAAAGTTTTACTGAACAGATTATTGTTGGAAGGAACTTTAACACAGTTGATCAATTACTTATTAAAAAATCCAACATTTTTCAGATGAACTAAAACTTCTCAGCAGCTGCTTCCTGGAGTCCAGAGAAACGAATCCTGAATAAGTCAGAAATGAGGGAGATGACAGTGAGTTCCTACATGTTGGTCTCAAACGATGGGTCCCTCTCCTCCACGTTCAGCTCCTCCTCCGAGGTTTTTTCAGGTGGCGGTGGCTCCGTGCCTTCAGGAAGGCTCCATGAGGTCGTCTTGGTCACATGACTGCCCCGTTCAAGAAAGCAGATTATTTGCAGGTTAACAAAACTATTTTGTTATTCCAGACAAGTTAAATGAGTTGATACTGATCACAGGCTCTTTGTCGCTACAGTTTCACTAAATGTGTGACAATTTGATCTGCCTCTGAGTTTTGCAGCACTCAGCAGATTTCAAAGGACCTCAGTGGTAGAAACCGTCTTCGGAGTCTCGCAGTTTTTTTCTGATTTTAATCCAACTGAGAGATATTCAGTGTGTTAAGGTACCCTCTTTCTGAAGAATGTAGAAACCTGTCTAGAGACACATTCCCAGGATGCACTGGGCATGTTTTACCCTCCATCTCTATTCTTAATCTGGTTTTGAATCAGATGCAGCCCTGCTGACGGCCTAGAGAAGTTGTTGTTCTCATTAAAAGGGAAGAGAACCTAAATGAAGGAACGCTGCTTTTCTTGTGATGTCTACCCTCTGTTGAGTATAACAGAACCATGTGTGCACTTCTTCTTACTTGACAAAGTAAACAGCTCCGTCTGCGGTGAAGGCCTGTTCCCAGCCGTAAGGAGGAGCTGCCAGGAAAACATTAACAAGCCTTATTTGGTTCCACATTTTGATAGATTTCCACAACTTTATGAACTAAATTAAACAAAAAGAATGCATAATTAAAAAGCACAAACATATATTTATTTATTTATTTACAAATTCAACTCTGAGTGGTTCCAGTTTCAGTTGTGTGTCTCTACAAAGAGAGAAGCTAATGTCCGTCGATCTGTGCTGAAGCTCCACCAGATTGGATGAAGTTCATCTTTGAATATCAGTCAGTTGCTACAGATTCAGGTGGATGTATCCCTGGACTTTGACTGGACTAGTCTAACATATGACTAAGCTTTGATCTTAGCCATTAATTAGCAGCTTTGGCTGTAAAGAGCTTTGTCTTGCTGCTAAACAATTTCATTAAAATGTGTGAAGTTTTGTGCTTGGAAAGAGAAAAAACATCAAAAAGTTCAAGACATGTGGATCTTGAGGAATATCCTCAAAGGAAACTTGCTCAGCTTTCAGGAAAGTCTTTCTTCTACCAGCAGAGATGAATCTTTCTTAATTTTATCCTAGGGTTCCTGTGTGCGTGTGTGTGTACGAGTATCACATCTCTTCCAGTGAGGATCTTGGTGGAAAGCCTGGGCAGCCTTCACAGGTGGAGCTCATCAGCCTCATAGAGTGCTAGGCATGAAGGAGCAGCAGAGCCTTCACTCAGTGCTGGATGATTAACGGTACGGTTGTCCTCCTGGCCGTCTCCTGCAGTCAGCTGTTCACTGCTTTTAATTGTTTCTTGAGTTTTCACCAGAGGTTTACTGTCCCTGTGTTTGCTGCCTCCAGGTTTGTGGCTCTTCACTGGAAGGATCATTCCCTGCAAGTCTCCCGCCTGCCTGCTCCGCTGTGCTTTCCCCGCTTGCTTTGCCCCATCAGACCTCTGGCTCTCGGTCACGGCCTTTCCTTGCACTCACCTCTGGGATCCTCATCACCAATCTCCACACAGGACCCTGTACACCTCTTCCCCAGAGCTCCCAAGAACCACTCAGAGGAGCCTCCAATCGTTTGACGCTAGAAGGTTCCCAGAAAGGATCTGAAGTCTTGTCTATTGTTTGTACTCTTTTGAAAATAAACCTAATTTCCTTACGTGGACTTGTTGGTTCTGGACGTGGGTCAGAAGATTAAATCCAAACATGTCAGATATACTTTTTTTTATTTTAAGAACAAACCCTGAAAGTTCTTCTGCTGTTTTGTTTTTCCAACCTTTGCCCTTAAATGTGAGTGACATTCAAACTTATGTCTGTACTGTAGCTCCTACCTCCTGTCATCAGGCTCAACAGGTAGAAGACTTTACAGGGTAGGAAAGGAGCTGTGCTGAATTCAGACAGCCTTCAGCCGCTGGTCCATACGTACATGAATGACACTGATTAAAATCAGACCTTCACAAAAAAAACATAGTTCCCCAAAAGTCATGAAAGGCTGAAGCTCTGTTATAAAACCCAAAAGATATGAAGTCATGAACATCAGAGAAAAGGGAGGAAACAACCGATTATTGCCAAACTCTATTGCGATGTGCTCATATGGTCTGTCACGCAAAGGATTGTGGGTAACAGGTAAGCTCCTAGGAACCTGAGTGCTAACCCCCTTCCTATGCTAATTGCTTTGGTGCTAGGAAGCCTCCTGCTTCCTGTTCGTAGCTCCTTCCTTACTGCCAGCACTATTCAGACAGCTCTGATCATGGCGACCTTCCTGCAGCTCCAAACAACAGCTGAGCGCTCAGAGGAGAATGGTTCTCATCACTAGATAAACATACCTGATCCCAGGCTTACAGCTGCTCCGTTTTTCTCTGAATACATTTCAACAGCCAGGCTGAGGGACCAGGAGGACCTGAGGAAGGTGTTTGGTGGATGATGATGGCTCACAGAAGAGCACCACACGTGATCCAGAATATCTACATCAACCATCTTTTAATGGATACATGGGAATTATGCACCTGTGGTTTCCCGATTTCAGTTTTGAATGTTTTTTCCGTTTTGGTCTAAAAAAGAAACAACCAGGTGTGTTTAATAAAGCAGAATCTTTAGATCTTTTTTTCCTTGTATGTTTATTTTTGCTTTAAAGTAAAACAAGTATCTAAAAAATGAATCCAAACTTTTCATGGCGTTTGGCAAAACAGTCATAAATGGAGTTGATGAGGAGTAATGAGGAGTTCATAGACTGAAGAGCAGTTTAACTGCAGGCTGTAAGGAGGATTTCTTCTACTAACTTTAGAACAAGCAGCTTTCCTTCTCCAGACGGAGTTCAGTTCAGAGCGGAGCTTTAATTATTAAACGATCAGCATCAGAGTTCAGCAGGGTCCTTCAGTGACTCCATGTTTTGTCTCTTCTCAGCTCCAGTTGTTTAGTTTCAGCTACTTGATCTGACAATAGGTCCAGCACTAACTTGTAATCCTAAAGAGTTAAGGGATCCAATTCACCTGATATTTGGTGGTAAAACAGACTGGGGAGCCTGGAAATATGACTGTTGGTCATTACAACGAGTCATCTGTCTGGTATTAATGGAACAATAACTCAGAGGCTGGGGGTTGTTTGATGATCAATTCCCAATAATCTGTTGGTTCCTTTTCTTAAAAAAACTTCTAACTTTGTTAATAATTTCTTTGCTCTTTATATCCAAAGAAGCATTTTAATACAAAAACCTGATATTAACTCTTTTCCAGACTTCAATAAAAACAGAGATTAAAAAATCATATCCGAGCATTTCTTTGTAACTGAATATTTAAGTTTTCTTTTGTGTCAATTCTTCTTACATGACTGTAGAGACAAACGAGATTCAGCACCTTTCTACTGCCAGTTAAGACTTTATAATGAAAATAACTCCCGGCCTGTTATTTTTCTTTTGCCATCATGAAGAACAAACTTGGTACATGGTTTTTTTTCTGGCCCAGTTCAAGCTGTAAATGTTCAGCCCACCAATCACTCCAGCTTCATGTCACTCCTGCTTCTGACTCGCTGAAGATAAACAAGAAGAAACAGCTGCTCCGAAAGCTGTGAAAGGTTAACAATTCTCAACAGGAGTTCATCACACCTGGAATGTGTCGTCTTAGAGCACTGAGGACAGAGCTGCAGATGGATGATAGGTTGGCATGGTAACGCTGTCTCCTCTCATCATCTGTAGATAGCGCTGAATATTCCTGCGTAGTTGTTGAGAAATGTGACTTCCTGCAGAGGACAAACTACAACAGAGGTAAGGACACCTTGTTTCTGATGATTAATTATAATGATCTAAACTGTTGATGGAACAATGAAGAACGTTGGTTCTGGATTCCTGCTGGAATATGTATGTTTGCATCTTCTTCTGGTCCGTCACTGCTTCTAAGGTTTTCTCGCAGTTCGAAATGTTGCCTTAGAGAGTTTGTAAATCAGCTGGACAGCAGTAAAAAGTGCTGTAGGATAAAGAAGTCCTGCCACCAGCTTTAAGATTTCAAAGCTGAACTTGTTTCTAGGCAACAGAAGTAATTTAATCTGCAGCACAGACCATACAGGAAACGGCAGCCAAGCTACGTTCAGGCTGTAAAACCTTCTCGATGTCTATTTTTCTTACGCATTAATGAATAAACAAAGTGTAACACTGATGTTTGACTGCTTCTTTTGGATGCTCAGCGCAGTCCTTCTGACGTCAGGATCAACTGTAGTCAGGATCTTCGTTTATATCATGGGTCTCAAACTGGTTCCAGAAAGGACCGTGTGGCTGCCGGTTTTCTTCCCACCCAAGCAGCAGCAACCAGACTCCATTCATCTCATCAAGTCATCAGGTAAAGACTAGACTGACTTGATGAGATGAATGGAGTCTGGTTGCTGCTGTTTGGGTGGAAAGAAAGCCAGCAGAAACATGGCCCTTAATGGAACCAGTTTGAGACCTCTGATCTATATCATCAGTATTTCTGCCGCCTGTTTTGTTTCAGTCAGGATGTTACTGCCTTGCTGCTGGTGCGATGGGGAGAGTTGACCCGACACCTAAAACTTCTAGTTTCCTGAATATGTAACTTCAACTAATCTATCATCAAAGAAGTGTCGATGTCTCCATGTGTAAAAAAAGGCTGACCTAGTTTCTGTGGGAGTCTGCTTTACCTTCCTCCTTCCTGATAATCTATGAACACTGAAGGACGTCTGTGAGATTGAGGCATCGGCAGGACGCCCACATCCTTCCAGTGATGCTTAAAAGAAATGTAGGTGAAGACAAATTGATCCCACCAAAAGAGACAGACTCTTGGTGGAGTTGAGAAACATTGGAAAGCTGATCCAGACCTGAGCACACCTGGAATGATTTGATGCAGGTGGTTAAAAATCTTTCTTCTTTGCTCCAAACTTTAAAGCCTTATCTTCATCCAGCTGTTGTTTATAACCCAACACCACTTACATTTATTTCCCCTTTGGGATCAGTGAAGTATTTTTGAACCGAACTCAATTTGAATAAAAACATAAATAACAGCTAACTTACCTAACCAGGAGCACTTTGTGTTACCTGGAGGATTTCTGCTCTCATAGGTTTCAGCTCTACCTGATAGGTGGGATTATCCTGTGCATCCAGGTCAGACTGATGACCTCGTTTCTGAAACATCTCATGCTGTTCAGTTTGAGCTCATATCCTTCATGGAAGGATAAAGGTTCATAAAAGATGTTTCAATAACAGCTGACAGGTTTTGCAATAAACAGAAAACATACTGTTGTGTTAGCAGCTGGATGTCACTCAACCTTCATAAAAATGTGGAATTCATAAAGTGACCAGATCCAAACCTCCTGCTTCAGAGGAAGAATATTTCTGGGTAGGAAAGATCCCAGAGCTGAATGATAGTCTAACATCAGAGCCTCTGACTTTTACATTACATATATAAACAACCTTGTTTTTCATTCTCATAAATTTGGATTAAAAAACTAATATGGAAAATTGGGCCACGAGACACATTTGATTTATGCACTTAATTATTCTCAGGCGACTCTCTTGGTGACATTGAACTTAGCTCTCAAGCTGTTGCTTATCTCCTATCAACACATCATGGATCCATCCGCCAACGAGGAGAGTTATCAGCCTGAGTGTCTTTATCTTCAGGATGAGCTGAGCAGTGGATCCTCTGACTGTAGGCAGTCCATCTGCTGCAGAACCCTGAGAAGTTCTGGGTGAGTCAGACACTGGTTGAGTCCTTTATCAACTTCAAAATGAGTTTCCATCACTATATCTGTCCTGCTCTGAGGACATTGTGCTTATGATACATTCAGATACTCTTATTCAACACCTCACAAATATCATTTTGATTATTTTCACCCGGTTTATATAAAAGATCAAACTTCAGACTCTTGTCAGACTCTCCTGTGCTGTTTGCAGCATCAGCACCACGGACAGCGGCATATCTTAAAATCCCATGGATCAATATTATCATATTATGGTCTACATCTGCTGAATACCAGAACTTTAATAATTTAGACTAATTTAGTAGAGTTTAAGTTAACCCTTTAAAGCCCGAACCATGAAATAATTGACAGAAAATTCTGATTTGTTTTAATATAAGAGTTGTCATTGAATTGTATGAAAAATTATGAAAAAACCCATACATTTTGTATAAGTTAAATTTGATCATTATTTGCATAAATTATGATACATTAGGCATTTCCGTATGATCTTTTATCCCTTTTCTGTTCCCTAGATAGTTCTGATTTTAATTATCCCACTGATGATGCAGAGGTCTCAAAAATTCATGTATCAAACATGATACGTTTGGCTTTAAGGGGTTAAGATCCATTTATGGAAACTGGAAATTGTAACTATGGATTCATAAGGCTGCTTTGGTTGGTCTGAATGTTTGTGTTTGTTTCCTTCTGAAGCTCAAATTCTTTTTGTTTTCTTCTGATCAGGATCATCAGACGCCTCACTGACTCTTAACTGTAATCGCATTCTTTGGTCATATTAACTCCATGACCCAGTTGGTGGAAAACAAGGAAAATAATTTAATGATCTCAGAAAAAAAACAAAAAGAACTGTCTGATGATGTGAAACACACTGATGTGCTGCACTTTTTAATCATAAGAAGTTCTTTGGGGGATAAAACTACTAAACTAAGAAATATTCCCACCAAGAGCAGCTTGTTGGTCCCAAACAGGACAGGATGCTATCAAGTTTTAGCATTTTTTCTTCAAACCAAAATATTTATTTCATATGATTATGTCAATCACAGCCCAGCTGGTCAAACAGAGCGACAGCTTCACGAAGCTGATCCTGGTAACAAACAACAACTCATGATCCATAACTTGAATCTGAAAATTTACTCCCAAAGGATCAAACAGCTGAGAACTCCAGATGGGAAGGAAGCGTTTCTGTTTTTTCCCACTTCCTCCCCCCAGGTGTCCGTGGGTGAATCAGGCGAGCTGGGTTTCTCCTCTGCCACTTCATGATGCTTCGTTTTCGTGGCTAATCTAATGAACTAAAACGAGCGTTTGGCCTCTGAGACACAAAGCTACACACTGAGCAGGTAACAGTTACAGAAAGTTACAGAAGGTTGGTGTGTGGAGTCTGGGTGGAGTGGCAGCTACAGAATATGGCAACCGTCTGAACGTTGATGCTGAAGTCTCTGATCTCTAAAAGTCCATGAAGGGGCTTACTGATACAGAAGATAGGAGAGAGGTAGGTCTACACCAACGTTACAGGAGTTCCACCAGCTGATCGCTGCAGACTGATCTCTGATCAGCAACATTCACATCAGCCATCAGGTTTTCCAGCATGTTAACTTGCAGGAACGCTCTCTGCAGGTTAACGCGCCAGAACGCAGCTGCAGATGCTCAGCTTTGCTAAAACAAACGTGTCATGCAGGTTTGCTGAAGGAGTCCCTTAGCATGAGGTGAGGAGATGAGGAGCGGCAGGAAGGAGGGTGAAGAGGCTGCTGATGTCCTGCTGATGCCTCACAGATTTTGGTCTCCTGCAGCAGGTTCTCCCTAGAAGGTCAGCACTGAAACGGGGAAGAGAGTCACTCGCAGAGGCAGCTTTCAGCTTCATCCAGGGGAGTTGGCATGCAGGGCAGCACAGAGACAGGAGGAAGAGGATGAAGAGGAGGAGAGGCAGACCTCTCACTTACAGTCCACCTCCAGGATGGCTCTGACCGACCGCGTGAGCTCTTTGGCCTCCTGAGCAAGAGCGGCTGGAGTCCACGGACTTTTCCTGCAGCGTGGAGGAACGCAGTGGGAAGAAGATCCGGCTTTAACGTCTCCAGAGCTGCATAGAAAGAGAATCAGAGGAGGAAAAGCTGCAGCATAAAAAACAAACTAAAACTGCCACTGGAAGCCGTTCAACAGAGTTTCAGCTGCTGAGCAAGTTCAGATCGAGGACATCAGTGGAAACAACCTTCAGATAATTAGATGGAAACTTTATAACAGCAAAAAAAATGAACATAAAGTTATGAAACGTTATGACTGTAGAATGGTTCTCCTTCAGACTGATGAACAGGAGGAACCAGGTTCAGGTTTCATCCAACACCTTCCTGAGCTGAGCTGACAGGTTCTCCCAGTGCACCTGTGGTTTCTCTCTGGGTACTCCAACTTCCTCCCACAGTCCAGAACATGTTTGGCTACCTTTGGTAGCCCTGACCTCGGTGATTTCTGACCATCCGGACAGATGTCTCTCTGTGTCATTAAGAGCAATAAGGGTCTCCACCCAGATCTTGTCAAATCAGGAAAACATCCGAAGAACCTGACCTCACATTCAGCAGTTTGGAGTAAAGATTTTAGAATCTCTAGATGTTAAGAAATGTTTCCAAAGGTTTCTTCCTGCTTGTGTGAATCTAAAATGCTTTTCTTTTAATCTTCAGTTCTTTGAGGTATTAGCCAATCACTGCTTTCAATACAGATCATTTTTGTGCTGTGAAGCAGCAGCTTGATTCAAACATTATCAGTAAAAAGATTCTGCAGGAGCAAGAACATGATAATTGGAGCCTGTCTGAGGCCATCTGAACAAACGAGCTGTTGGAAAAAACTTTACACTCCTGGTTCTGAAGTAGACACCTTTTCACTGCTGAGATCCTTCATTCACTAGAAACCCGGTGGTTAGTATTTCTCTGAGAACCACTTTCTTTTCTTTGAGCTCATCTTGTTGCTGCACTGACCACTGTGCTTCAGTCTGGGCCAGAACACAAACATGGTGAACAGTTAGAAACCATGGATGCTTCCTTCAGCTAATAATGGATGAGCCAAAAGGTGGCCTAGAAACAAGTTATGAAAGCTCTGGTGTCCCACTGACCTGCAATGAAATAAAAGAAGCCGGCAGGAGGTTTCATAGATGGATGAATTAATAACATGACCAAGTGACCGGATTTACAGAGTCCATCTTACACAAGCTGCCAGGAGGAACATGAACCATCAGAGAAGAGAAACGTAAAATATCAGGAAATGAAAGGGAGAAAAAACTAAGAGATTATGGAGCAAAACCAAAGAAAACAGGAAAAATAAGTAAAAAAAAGAAAATAGAAGAAAAAAAACAGAAAACAACCAAAAACCGAAAATATTAAAATGTTTAAAGGAAGGAAAAAATATAATAAAAAAGGAAAAAGAAGACAAAAGGAAAACGATCCATCATCCATCATCCATCCATCATCCATCCATCATCCATCCATCCATCCATCCATCATCCATCCATCCATCATCCATCCATCCATCA
>JAUZNJ010031411.1:0-14236 GCA_034780135.1 Jordanella pulchra | reverse complement strand
ATATTATCGTTTATCGCAATAACTTTTTGAGACAATTAATCGTTCAGCAAAATTTGCTATCGTGACAGGCCTAATTCCCAAGGAAAAAAGCAATGGGTAGGAACACCTGTAGCAGATGGTTTTGCTTTGTCAGCTGGGTTCTGTTATCAAGACAATGGAGGTGGTAGCTAGCAGACACAAAGAGACTTGATTTAAAGGACTCTTTGGTCACATTTTAGCAATCAATGTAATGAGAATATTAGGAAACATAATGATTAAACCCTTATTTAAAAAAGTTTACTCCAACTTTATGAACAACAGCTCAAACCATGTCAGCATTAAGTTAGCTACCATGCGGTCACTATAAGCCTCTGTGGCTTGCTTTACTTAACAGTAAAACACATGAAATGATCTGAAATCATCAAAATTCCAGATTGTTTAGCTGCAAACCATTTCCATAATTTTGCCAGATCTCTAACTGCTGTTTTTTTCTATTTTAAGATATCTTCAAAGTTTTCCTTGTTCATCAGTCTTACTTCCAAGTCATTGCTGTTAACTAGCTTCTAAAGAGAGAAACGCTGTAGATGGTCTGTTTAAGAGCATTCTGGTTCTGTGTTTAAACAGCAGGAAACTAAATAGTGTGGTTCTTTGGCCACTTTGTCTCTGGCCCTAGCATCCTCATTGAGTCAGTCCTTACCACCGTAATAGCTGGGGGTTCGGGGCATCACCCTCTGTGATGTGTAGATTTTTGTCTGTGAGAGTCTACCCCAATGTCCCAAATCAATATCATGGCTTATGGCACAGCAACAGGTATGAGCTCCAGGTACTTCAGAGACAACCGGCAATGGCAATAGACAATGAAATTATAAGTCCATCAATCCATCTTCTCCCGCTTCATCCGTCAGGGTTGCGGTCAGGACGGTGCCTATCTCCGGCAGACTATGGACGTCATGCAGGGCAACACATAAACAAACTCAAAGACGTACAACCATGTGTGCGCACATTCACACCTAGGTACAATTGAGAGATGCCAATTAACCTAACAGTCATGTTTTTTGGACTGTGGGAGGAAGCCAGAGTACCCGGAGAGAACCCACACATGCACGGGGAGAACATGCAAACTCCATGCAGAAAGACCCCAGGCTGAGATCGAACCCAGAACCTTCTTGCTGCAAGGCAACAGCGCTAACCGTACAGCCGAGATTATAAGTCTTTACTTCCAATTCATGTAAACTCTCCTTTTCAATGAATGTGATGATTAATAATTCACTGAAAGTCATCTTGGATCAGCATCCACAGGTTGGATTATGGTTTTGATTTGGTCCTTGTTTTGTTTATCATATTTCACTTTATTCATTATACCTTCTAAGAGATTATATTATTTTTGCCATTTGAGTTTTGGTTCTGTTTACCCACTTTTTCTTTCAGATGTTTTTTAGTTTATTTTTTAGTGTTTTGTACAGTAATTAGTCATGTCAATATTCCATCAGTCATTCTTTTTGTAATGTTGGTATAGGTTCTGTTAATGTTGTTTTCCCCTCTTTCCCCTTGTTTAGTTGGGGTTCACACACAATCTTCAGCTTTTTAGGTTCAAAAAACATATTCCTTTTGGATTGTTGCTATAGTAAGGTAAAATTATTTTGGTTGAATTCTTACAAACTTGATGTACTGTATTTTGTTTGTAATAAAATACTGATTTTTGACATGAATGAAGGGATGGGTGTTGGGAAAAATTGCAGATGATGGTTCAGATTCTGGGATGCAAGATTTTTACCATTTCCCTTTAATTTCCCTTTGATTATATTTTAAATTTATACAATGATTGTTTTTCTAGTTCTACTTTAATTTTATTCTAGTATACAACTTTAATGCTGTGAATACTAGACCTCTAGACATTATCCATCTGCTTATGCAGGGCTTCTGTTCAATTCAATGTATATTATTCTGCCTGAAATTTTAATTTGTAATATGTTATTTATTTTCTTTATGGGCTTTTGACCTATATAGTGATCAAAAGAGGACATTTCACAAATTTCCTCTGCACACAATAAAAGTTATTTTGTATCAGTTAAGACAAAAACTTCATTTTAGTTTTGTACTTAAGTACAGTGTTAAGGTTTTACTTTGTTGCTTTTACTTAAGTAAGGGAGTTCACTTTCTCCTTCGCTCTACCTTTCCCATACCTGATCCAAAATTGTTTAGTTTTCCTAAGTTACTTTCTATTTATGCTACCATATGTTTAGAGTGCTGGAAGGCATAAGGAGCACTTTACACCATTCTGCGTTTTTCTCTCTTTTCTCCAATTCTGCAGTATTTGTTAGTTCCACCTATAACTTTATAGTATCTCTGCTTTTTCTTGTCATAGTAGCTTCACCTGGTCTGTTCCTGTTTGATTGCGACTCCATACTGGAAGAAATTATCAGGTGGGCTTTTGTCAAAATGCAAACGAATATCGTTGCCTCAAGCTCATTTAGTAGGAACATCCCTTGCAAGTCAGTGACTCGATGCATTCTACTTGTTTTCCTTGATCTAAATGTTTAGCCAATCTGACAGTATTGTCTCTGTAAAGGGCCTTGAGGAAAAATGTGTTGTGAATTGGTGCTTTATAAATAAACTGAATTTAATTAAATTTAACTTTACTCTCTCGATTTTTAGTATTCAGGTTGTTAGCTAGCATTTAACTTTAAATAAGGCTATTTAATTTGAATCCTAAGAAACAAACAAAACAAACAAACCAAATTACAAAAAGAAAATCTTTTTTTTTAATTGCCAACATATTGTATAGCACCATCCCTGAACTGAACTTCAAAGTTATTAAATGCAGTTAAACTTGTACATGTGCTACAAATTTCACCAGGGGTTCTCCTCCCTGCATGAATGTGTGCATTTGGAGCCAATTGAGCCTGACTTTCCGTCCCTGTGACCCCCACCACCACGCCTCCCCCTCTTCACACACAAACCCCCGCCCATTCCCTAGCAGGTGGCGCCACTGGCAGAGGGGCAGAGAGAGGGCTTTGATTGCTAAGCCACTGGGATCAGTGCATATTCAAACTAGGGCCTTTTGTTTGTGTTGCTGCGAGGCCCAAGTCAGACTTACATGCAGAGAATACAAATCAGACCTTTGACAGGAGCAGTTAACCTGTCGCTAAATATAGCTGCCCTGGGTCTGAGAGGGATGGAGGAAGCAAGGTGGAGAGGAGGGAGGGATTTAGGGAGCTCAGGGTGAAGGCGCACGGTGAACAAAGGTGGGGGAGTACGGAGCATAGAGATGAGATATACCATATTCTGCACTAAAGTGAATATGGTGGCAAAAGGACACACATATCTGCAGAGCAGTGCACTAACACATGCAAAGCCCTATCAATGTCTATGCTAAAGAGTGGCATATGAGAGAGAATAAATAAAAAATATAAGACAGAGAGAGATTTACAGTGGGTATCACAGTGGGGAGAGAGCAGCAAATGAAAGATAGGGAGAGTCTGTTTAATAAAGCAGCGATCTTGAGGGAGCCTGGGTGAGGGAGAAAAAGGAGAGGGAATGAGAAATGTGCTCATACCACGGGGATCTGAGCAGACTGCAAAAGAGGGAGGGAGAGACAGAGGCAAGACGGAGAGAAGAAATTAGAGAAGCAAAAAGCAAAAACAGCCAGGCGACGGGACAGAGGCAGGATTTACAACTCGCCTGTCCTGTCTGAGTTCTTCCCACAGTCTGTCTCAGGTACCACTGCATCTCTGTACTGGTCTCAACTCAAATCAGGGGGGTCAGAGGAATGACCCTGGAACTTAGAACCGAGGAGAGAAGTAGCATTAAACATCCCCCTCCTGCAATGGCTTGCCTGCACTGTGCGAATAATAAAAAATCTTTGAGTGACTGACAGGCACCTTGCAGCAGTTCTTGTTTAATATTGAAGCTGAAAGAGCTGCAGAGGTAAAGATGGACAGATTTAGTGGGTGTGTTTGTGTTTTCCCCCTCTCCCTACAAAGTAAATGTGCTTTTTGTGACACAGAGGTAAACTCCTGCATCCTGATTCTCTGGGACAAATACCGAGATAAATTACGGTGCAGTGCCACTTATCAGCTACGGTGTGCCTTTACAGCAACCTGCACGTATTTTAATGCCTTTTAAATGTTAGAAAGATGAACTTTGCTGCATTTTACCAGGATTTCATGTTACTGAACGTCACATACAATGAGAAAAAATATTCTTTTTGGCCTTATTATAGAAAAAATCTAAAAAGTGTGGCATATGATTGTTTCTAGCCATTGTAGCCGTGGCTGCATGTTCAGGCAATGTAGCCCTGCTGCAACATTTGCTCCAGTTGTGAATCTTTTTAACAGGTTCTTCATACAACTCATCCATAAAGGCCACATTTGCGGAGTTGATGGCTCCATCCTAATACTCACTCTTCCTTATGTACTCAAATTGTGCATTCCTGCTGATGGGTACGATTATATGTCCCAAATTTTTAAAGCGGTCTTTCATCCCTTGTGTCCTTGATCTACACTTTAGCTAAGCACGCTTTTAAGCAGACATTGCTGAAGTGTATAACCTCAAGTTCATTGCTGCATGTAATGTTTTAAGCAAAAGGAAGGATGTTCCTTGAGCTTAAAGTTCACCTTTAATCTCTGTAGAAGCTCTTCTAGGCTCTTTTGTTACCAGGAGGTTGGCTGCAGTCCCATGGATCCTACAATTCTAAATAATGTGTTTACTGTTGTCACAAGAACATTAAGCTGCTTGGAGATGGCCTTATAGCTTTTACCTTTATCATGCTTTTCTATAATTTTCTTTCTAATCTCCTGAAACAACTGTGTTCTTCTCTTCCTCTGCTCCATGTTGAGTGTGGTACACACCATTTCACCAAACAGCACAGTGACTATCTGAGGCCCTTTATTTTGACTCGCTAACTGATTACAAGATTGTAGACACCTGTGATGCTAATTAGTGGACACACCTTTATTTAACATGCCCCTTTGGTCACATTCTTTTCAGTCTTTTCAAGCAGTAGCACGATTTTTGTTCTGGTCTGTTTCGTGAGTTTATTTTTTCAATGTATTCTGTTACAACATCATTGAAAAGCAATGTCTGGCTTTATTTTGTTCATTTTCTTTGAACTTTGATTTTTAATTATGTTTTGTCTTTCATTAAAAAAGGATTACAAACAGATTTGTCAATTGACATTTCTGGTTTGTGATGGGCTTTTCTTTAGTCATAAATAAAGTATTGAAAATAACAAGCTCCAGTGCCTGTGTTGAAAAAGTGTGTTTTCAGATATCAGTATTGAAATAATTAATTTCTTGCTGTATCTTACATGTGTTGATACAAAACAATTTTTCATTGGAATTTTACAATATTTATTTATGATGCTGATGTGCATGAATTCACTGTCCCGATTCTCTTAATGTTTTCACACATCAGTCCTTATCTCCACTTCGACCAAGTGAACACTTCAAGCAGGGACTTAAGGGGTAGTCCGAGTAATGAGACTGGATCCCTGACCGATATTTGTCCTATTAACAGACTCGGCCTTCACATGAGCTGTGGATCCCTGCAGCTTTTGGATGTTTCTTTGTTTAATGCTTTGCAGGCTTAACAGTTCAGGTTATGACAGCTTTGTTTCATTTTTAGGTGAAAGACTGAACAAAACTCTGTGATAAGTTTAAACCGGGATAATTATATTTTCCTTTGATTTCAGGAGGTATATGAGAATATTTGCTGATAAATTAAGAGGATTTACATTTAAAATAAGAAGAAAACACAGCTCCATTATGTTACTTTAAGTGCAAAATATCTAACTATCTTATATTAAAGGCAAAAATAGTAAAGATCATCTTGTATATTGTCCAAACATTCTTCACCTAACCAAGTCTTACAATTTTAGATCCAGCCAAAAAGTCCCTTTGATCTTGTTTTAAGATTAAAATACTAACCAGGGGCAGATTTAGTGAGTTTATTGATCTTCTTTTAAGAAAGATCATCTCAAAAACTATGCAATAATCTGTCAGTGCAGTAGGACAATTGCACTTTGTAAGACTTTTTGTTTTGATATGTGCAATTGTTTTACTGCACTGGCATAATATTGCATTTATTATTGCGTATTATTATTGAGCTCTTGTTTAGTATATCATTCTTTGAACAGTATCAAAATTATTTTTTTGGATTCATCTATGATTGTGAGATTTTGTAAGATGGACAATTTTCCTGCTCAAATCAAGGGTAAATACACTTTCTTACTTATGCTTGAATCAGTGTTTGCAGTTAAATTTCTTCTTTGTTCCTTGGTCTTCACACAGTACAAGTTATTTTGTACTTGCCAAAATAAAAAACTTTGATCTAGAATAGTTAGATTATTCATCCTTCATCAACTTCTTACTTTAAGTGTCCGACTTTTACTGTGGTCTTAATTCAAAAACTCTGGTCAAGTAAAACGAATAGATAATTTCAGTTGTTTTGAGCATCTTTTGCCTCAGATTTAGAGTTTCTATTTTATTTTTGGACCACCTTCTTTGCAGGGTGTTTACCTCTTGGCCTCGTAGAACAGCTGGATTCCTGTTGAAATTAAATCTCACTCTTTTTTACTTTTTTACAAATTAGATAAATTGTGAAAGCAGTTGTGTGCACTCGATTTTCCTAAGTGGTATCAAACTTAAGACACTCTTTTGAGACTTTTACTCCCCCACAGTTTAAACACCATTTTATAAGAATCATAATATACCTCTTGTGTTCTGTTGCATAAATGAGACCCAAATGAATAACATTTGTTTTTGAGGACAAAAATGGGTTTGAAGATTTTCTGCAAGGCTTAGTTTGTAATAGTGAAAAAGCAGCACCACCTCTCAACCCTCCCATCTCACTACTACTCCCACCTCCATTCCTGCTTCTGGAAGTAGACTATACCTCTGCTCTTACCGCTGCCCGGGGAGCTGAGCGGTGTAATCCCTCAGCGGATAAGGCGAGGTTTGGTGGAGATTTGGGAGGCACAGATCCTGCTGAAGCTGCCAGTCCGCTTGCTGGGGGGAAAAAAAAATCAACGGCTGGAAATCCCATGGGATTGGATTAGGATGGATACGGAGCCAGTCACTGAGAAGTCGCTGTCAGGAAGCCGTGATGCACACTGTGGGCAACAGTATACACACACACACACACACACACACACTGGCATACTGACAAAATCAAACAATCGACTTTGTCGTATTATTATTGTTAGGATTTGATGTTATTCATGCCAAACTACTTGTAATAACCTTAGCTATGTCAACTGGAGGTTTAAAGCTGATTTAGAGTGAATGGGAAAAGTATTCACATCCCCTAATTTTATTTCTCATTTCATCACATTAAAACCAAAAGATTCATTGTATTCTGTTGTGATTTATACGTATAACATAAAATAAATCAGGAACCGCAACATGATAACTCTGGAGGAGCTGTAGATAACAATAGCCAAGGTGAGAGGATCTGTCAGCAAGTTGGCTATTTGTCCTGTGCTATACAACTCCGACCTACACTGAAGAATAACAAAAAGGAAACAAGTGATGAGGAGAAGCTTTACAGAAATCTTTTATTTTTGTATTGGTTTGCTACAAGTAATGCAGATGAGAGGGAAAATATGTGGCCTCTGATCACATTAGACCAAAATTTAACTCTTTCCCTTACATGTACAGCTCTGCATGTGGCAGAAAAGTAACACTGTCCATTATTTTAAAAAGGCATTCTGTACAAACAGGAGAAGCATGGTGGTGATGCTCTTCTTCAGCAGGATCAGAGATTTACCAGGGAAATGAATGGATGTACTACAGTGATATCCTGAAGAAAAACCTCTGAGGTTGTAATAAAGACTAAAAGCCCCTGAGAACATTTACCTTCCAGCAGGATAATGACCCTACATGCAGATTGAGGAACAGTTTAATGTAGAGTGACCAAGAGACGCAAACACACTACAAAAATATAAACATACTGCAGGCACAAACATGCACACATGCAATGGGAAAATGCAGCAAAAGAGTAATGTTGCAATCTCAGAAAATAGACAGCTGTGAAGTGAAACTACTGCAAATACTTACATGCAACCTAAATTATACTAGCATGCAAAACACATGCAAAAACAACAGGAAAAAGGAAAATCTGCAAACAAACACCGCAGAACAGAAGTGCTCCAGACCATTATGGGGAGACAGTTATAAGCAAAATGGGTCAAGACCCCAAATAAACTTTACTATGAACTGATGCCTGTAGACCAGATCAATTGAAAAACACAAAAATACAATGACAGGCCAGGGGAAATTTAATGGGAAGAAATAAATAAAAGGTAAATAATCGCTCTGAACATCTGTTTTATATCTTTATTAAAACTCTGGTTCCATAGGAGTTGCTGATCGTCTCCCTCTGGTGGTCAGGAGGACTTTTGTTATGTGTGAACAAAGTTTGCAGCTTGTCTTGGATTTATTTTTTTTTGCTACTTTTATAAGCAACATTTATTTTGCTCAATTTTTCACAGAAGGGGCGTATTATAACCATTGACAAGTTATTTTATAATCCGTAATCATAATGATCCGGATAACCGTATTGGGGGCGTTCACTAGAATGTAATCCTTTGTCAATGATTATAATACGTCCTTTCTGTAAAAATTTGAGCAAAATCCACCTCACACTTTTTAAGTTATTTTGAAAACAGGCAAACAAACAAGCTGGCTTTGTATTAGCAGTTTGTTTCCACTTTGCTGTTATCTTTTTTTTCTGTGACTGTCCAATTTCTCTTTTCCATAATTTTCCCTTTTGTAAATGTTTTGTGTGTTAAAGGCAAAACGCACAGCAAGGATTTAGCTTCCGATCCGACGGAAAATCTTGCTCTGTGAGGGATTCTCTGCAACCCTGCTTGCATCGCTGTAACTGAAGTCAACCCCAGTTGGATTTATACAGCAATTAGATGAGACAGTCACGAGTCAAACAGGAAGGGAGACACGGTGACATGGTAAAACAGATTCCCTTTGGGTAAAAAAGAAATTAAACACAAGGTAAACCAGCAGATGTCAATAAAAAAAAAACAAATAAATAAATAAAAACACAGTATACTTTACCGATGACAGGAGCTCACACCCTAAAAATAGATTGGTCATTGGGCCAAATAAAAATAGTTGAATGTAGGCGTGACTGTGTGTGTGTGCATAGTTGTACGTCTTGTGTGTCTATGTGTTCCCTGGTGTCCTGTCCAGGGTGTACCCTTCCTTTGGCACGTAGTCTGTTGGAGGTAGGCACAGGCCCAACCACGGCCCTGAAGGAACAATCGGGAGAAAATGGATGGCTGGATGGACAAAAGGGCATATCAATACAAATTGGTCACTTTAACCAAAATATTAGTTCATGAATGTAACAACATTAAAAGCCAGAGCCTGACCCAATAACCGAGCAAACAAACAAACAAATGCATCCAACACCACTGTCACCCCTAACAGTGGAGGTTAATACTAGTTAATATTAGTGTTAAAACCAAGGTTAACACCAAGATTACCATGCTGTATATTTACACATCATTATAATTGTTCTCTAGGTCCATAACCATTACAGACTACATTTGACAACAGCCAAACCCTCAGCTGGGTAAACCATCAGTTTCCTTTTTATTGGTTGTTTGGTTAACAATTAAATTGTTTGATCCAAAACCAAAGGCTTGGTCAGTTTCTGACCAATATATTGGTTGATCTAACCAAAATTGTTTTAATCAATTAGATCGGTTGTTTTTCCAACAGAAAGAGATAAGATGAAACAGCAATCTTCTTTCAGCTTGCTAGAGTAGCAACCACATATTCACTTTCACTTTTGTGCTTCTTTTCATACTGACAGAAAAGAAATAAATCACAATGGAGCTTTTAGAATCCAATGTATTCCAGGCATATCTTTAATTTATGTTTTTTTTTCTCATTTTGTCTTTTAGACCCATTTATGTGTATGCGGTGGGTTTACCCCTTTTGGCCATGATATTAATGACTTTGATTAAAGCATATTTATGTTGTAAAATAGTATGATATAATTCCAGATATAAGTCCTTTTGGGAATCGCTTAAATATTTTCCATGCATAGCAAATGTTTTAAAAAACTACTTATATTTATCCCTCCACTTCACAATTATTTGTTTTACCCTCTCCATCTAAAATACATTAAAGTTAGTGGTTGTGGCAGGACAAAATTTATGGGGCATGAATATTTCAAGGCCCTTTAACTAGAATAACACAATTAAGTAGTTCTAGACACACAAAAACTGGATGAAATTTGTGGAATTTATTATTTCGCCTCCAACAAACATAGAAAATGGAGAGTCAAAAAAGACCTTCACCTGCGCAGCAGCAAATCCCATCATGTGCTTCAGAAGAAAAGAATTATTTTTAACAAATTAAAGTGGAACAGGGAGGGAAGGGCAAGATGGAGCCCTAAAATTATCATTTCCTTTTTTTTTCTTTCTCTTTAACCAGTGGAAACAGCCTCCAGAGTTAATCAGAGAGAATGTCGATCATTCAGGCTAGAATTTAAATGCAAGGCCATCTGTAATTTTTGAAAAGTTAATTAGCCCGACGTGCAACGTGGTCATGTTCGGGGGCAAACGGCTCCAAAGCAGAGCTCTCCATGCACGCAGCCTGCCACCGCCTAATGAGTGTCTCCCGGTGAGCAGGTTTATCATCTGAACACTTTGGTGAAGGTTACATTTGAATAATTTCCAAGCTTCAGTTAGAGATATTGTTTAATGTGCGCATTGTATCCTAATGGAATTAAGACCACATGACAAATGAGGAACAGTGAGGATACATGCATTCTGCTATTGCAAGTTTGGGAATCTATAGACAATTGAAGCTCCACCTCCAATCTCCAGCTACAATATGAAAGAAATTCTGGGGGGTATTAAATATTACCCTTAAATATTACATAGCAGCTAGTAACTATAATGATGATCATCATGTGTTATTATCCTACTAAATCTATTCAAATCTGTCCATAAAGGATGAATTATTTCCCTTTCCTTTGCATTAAGAAACACAGCCTTGAGTTCTGGATTCAAATATTCAATGTTAGTTTCAAGGAGAAAATTTTGGAGTAAGAAGAAATTCTAAGTTTCAGGGTCAAGTTTTATCTATTTGTTTCTCAGGCCAGAGCTGCTACCACAGACCAGTGAAGACTGTTCCTATTTAGTGGTCCAGAAGAAACCTATTGGCTCGCTCACAGAGCTGACTTAGTCTTTGATTAATACGGCTCCCACACCCCCGTTTCTCAGCTTGGCTGACAGAGGTATCTCAGTACAACAGCTGTCATTCCAGTTAAAAGGTTAATTAGTCTGGAAGGCGGCTGGTTCTTGTTTGGTTCGTCGGATCTCCTGGATGGTTCTTCTTTTTGGATTTAGAAGGGAGCTAAACATGAGAATTAAAATAAATTCATAGAAAGACACACTGAACATTCTGAAGGTTTGGAGTAAAAAAAAATGTTGCAGGAATTTCACTTAGAAATTAGATGAACTGAAACATTCATTAGACTGAACATACGTGGTTCTCGGTAAATGTCAAGGCCTCTTTCTGGTTCTGTGTTTTCAAGCCACGCTGCTAAGAACAGTGTCGTCATGAGGGTTTGATCAGCCAGTCAGATTTGGTAAAAAAAAGCAAGCCAAGCTTAGCTGGACAGTAGGTAAAAATATGTATTTTCATGAATTTTCCATAGGTTTATACTCATAGAGATACAATATAAATAATAAAAAAATATCCTTGAATACTCCATCAGTCTCAGTGATTAAGCTGTTCCACATTCAAGGTTTCTAACATGTTTTCACTCTGCTGGATGTAAACACAGACTTGTAATTCAGAGTTAAACACATGATTCACCATTTAAAGTGGTGTTAATTATACATGTTTTAAAAGTTCTATTCAGTAGAAAAACATTACATGAATAGAAAAACTTAAAACAAATTCACAGATGTGATGCATTAAGGCTCCAATCTGGTGTGTTTAGGCAACGCGTAATGATTCAAGAACGTTTATTTGTAAATATAATCTTTAATAAACTGGCCTTTATTCTACTTTATTCTAGTAAGAAAACATAATTATAATCAAACAGGACATGTTATTATTTTTTCACTATAGAATTTTTAAAAAAGTCCCAATATTGAGAATAATTAGATTTTTTTGGCTTCATCAACACATCTAATCTTCAGGAGAAGCTCGTATTTTTACTTTTTCTTTGTTGCTTTTCGGTATTTACATATAAATTAATGAGTTGAGGATCGTCTCCCCCAAATGGTCTGGAGGATTTCCATCCTCTGATGCTTGTTTGCAGCTTATGTTAAAGTGTTGCTGTTTTTGCTACTAGCAGCATTTTTCCTTTTCACTTTAATGTGGAATCAAGTGTTTACATGGTTTGCACCCCTCAGCCACCATACTCAACCAAAGGCGCCAACACCGGTTAGATTAGGACACCTGTTGTAAGCTCAGGCCCACTAGGCAGCCTTCGTGCAATCTCCTGATAGGTGCCATTATATAGAAGATGGAAGTTTGTCATCATAGATTGAATGAATGCTGAATGGATTCTATTTTTGTTTTCATAAAGGAGCGTTCCTTTTCAGTGTATACAGTTTGATTTCATTGTTTTCCAGGTCTGTAAAAGTATGGATAATCAGAGTGTTTTTCTTGATTTTTTTTCTTTACTCTCATATCTAAATGTTTTTAGTGTGTCTTTCATCTGTCCTGTTTTTCTTTCTGTCCTTTCTTCTTAGAGCAGCCCCACCCTTAAATCCTTGTTTCTTTCTTTACTTTTTCGTATCGTCCCTTCTTTTTTGCTTCCTTGTCTAGTGCTTCTTTTTTCCTTCCTTTCTTATCACTTAGCTCAATTCCTTCTTTGTGTCCTTGCATCCTTTCCTCTGTTCATCCCTTCTATGTCTTCTATCCACTTTTGCTGCCTTCTTCCCTCCCTTCTTTCCCTCCTTTTGTCATTTCCTCCTTCTCTGTCTTGCTGTCATCGTTACCAAATTTTCTTCCTTTTAACTTCCATCTTCACTAACGTCTTTCCTTACCTCCTTCCTTCTATATTTCTTTCCCACCTTTAATTACATCCTTCTCTTCGTTTCTAAATGGATTTAATGGCGTATTTAATCACTTAAATCAACTACAAAACATTCTCAGGAAGAAAATAATCCAAACGTTTACTGATTTGATTGAATATTTTTTTATGTTTTGATGTTTTTTGTGTGTATCTTTACATGAGATCTTTTCATCTTTTATTTCTGTCATTCTTTTCAGACCAACGCCCAGAAGCTGTGCCAGTGTCTAAACTGTCTCCACATCCTGATCAGTGCGCATCCCCTCCACCGTGCCGTGTGTGAGGGGAGGGAGGCTTCATCCATTTCTCCTCCGTGCCGCCGCCGCGCCCCTTTGACCACGCTTGATTCGCAACAATGGGAGGACAGAGAAGAGAGAGAGAGGGGAAGAGAAAGAAGGGGGAGAGGTGAGCGCAGAAGCAGAGCTAGAGATTCAAGGATCTAAAGGAGGATAAAGGGTGGCGAGTAGATCCATTTCTCGGATTGTTTTCTTTTCTTTTTCTAAGTATTCCCATTGTTATGCCTTCACTTTCCTCTTAAGCACAGGGGAAGAGAGAAGACTAATTTTCTTGTCTTTTCTCTTTTGGAGGATGGGAAGCAAGAAAAGGAGAGTTAGAGAGGGGGGCGTTTCCCCTCTTTCTCTCTCTCTTTCTCTCTTTTTCTCTGTTCAGTGTGATTTCCAGATATTGCCAACACGCAGCCGTCGACTTGAGTTGCGCGGAGAGGAACTGACAGACTTCCACCAACACTGGGGTGAGTATGAAATCAGTCCTCCAGAGATGAAGATGCTGCTGCTGCTGTTGTTGATGATGATGATGATGGTGATGATGATGATGCATCTGCAGCCGAACTGACCGCAGTCCGTTTGATTTGACTGCTGTGGAACAAAATTAAACCACAGGCACAAACGTGGGGCCAATATGGCTCCAACGTGGCGCACAGTGGAGAGCTGTCAGTCCTGTCACGGGGGATGGCTTTATTCACGTGCTGGATCATCGCTGGTAAAGATCCACACAGAGAGGCTGGAAGGAGGGAAGCAGCGCCAGAGTGGAGTCAGATGACCGGTGTCATGGCAAAAGATTTGTTTTCTATTGTTTTTTATCCCTTTTTCTTTTTACCACCCCTCCATTCTCTTTATCCATTCATTCATTATTTCTCCCTCCCGTACTATTCCCCAACTTGTTCCTGAGTACCCCC
>JAUZNJ010031410.1:0-14237 GCA_034780135.1 Jordanella pulchra | reverse complement strand
TACATTCTTCTTATTGTGATAATGGTATAAAGCAGACTTATAACTCTGACAGTGAACAGGTTTGGTATGAAAAAAAACCTTTTTTGGAAAAGGCTGTAAAGTGATTAACCTGTATTCTAAGCAGCAAAGAGGTACTCCTGTAAAATACTGAAAATTGAAAAATGTGGCCTTGGAGAAAAATGTACATCCTTTGAACTTTTTTATGAACGCCTTGGGTTTTTTGTGTGGAGACTAACTCAGTCTACAGCATAGATGCAGTGAAGGAAACATGTTTTTTAACGTTTTGATTATTTAATCAAATAAAATCGCAAAAGTGTGGTGTCTTGTGCCAACAATGGAGCAGTATACGCACTAGCAACTCATCAAACAACTTCCATAGGAAAAGAATGAAGGGGGAGCAATGTCACTTCCAGTGTGTCGAGCCCTCAACAGCACAAAGAGACACTGGTTGCTGAATTACACTGAAAATCAGAGCTATATCCCAGTTACAGTCCACTCCACTGACACAGTGGCAAGCAAAGTCTGACGAAAAAAAAGTAAATACTTGCAGTATATTACAGTAACATACCCTTGATTCATCTTCATTTTTATTCATTAAACAATCAGCTCCGTATTTGTTGTATTTTATAAATCTGTCTGTTTAATATGTGAGAAAACCAAATTATTTTGTTGACACAAGAAATTGTTAAAATTTAAAAATGTTGTGCCCTTCTTTTTAATTCAGCATATAGTTAAAAAATAGCACTTAATGTTATGTAAAGAACCTCTTGATAAAAGAGAAACCCATATTATTTTTTTAAGGCAAGCTTTATCATTCGTCTATTGATAAAAGTAACTTTAGATAAACTCATTAATCATTAGCTTTCACCCTTAGACTATACTGTTGTATACTTTGTTTTATGAAGAGTTTTTTTCTTTGTAAAATCACTGTCAGAGGTTCTAGAGAGGAATTTCCAGAACAGAACTAACCCTCTAGATTAGCTTGTTTAGCTTTTTAAATCATCTGTTGTGATCCTGCAGCCTTTGGCAGAGAAGATCCCCACTCTCCACAACAGACTTGTGGAGAGTGGTTAAAAATCAGAAAATATGCAACATCCTGCTGTGAACAGATATCATAAAGGCAGTAATTTGACTCACCTAGCTTACCGACCTAGCTTAGCTAACAAGATAAAAGAAGATACAATTTACTTTAAGCATAAAAGTTGGTATAAGGTATAAACACTTGGGTTTGTGTTTTAGTAGCAAAAATATTTATTCCACACATTGACTTTTTTACTTCAGTTGCAGCCTTGAAAATAAAATTTAAGATGAAACGGGATACTTTTTATCACATTACCCTGAGTGGGCGGAGTCATTAAATGTGGCATCTACACTTAAAGCACCGCCCCCCTCGATGTCTTCTTGCTGTCCAGTACCTCAAAACAAGCGCTACTAATTGACACTCAGACTTAACCTAGCAAAGCTCATTAGGTTTTTACCTGTGGAGTCATGAGTGAAAAGGTACAGAAATATGTTTTTTTGCGCATTGAAAGGCAACTGCATATAATCAAAACATTAATATATTAATGTTTTTCAAGCCATTTTTACTGTTTATAAACAGACGGCGTATGAAGCTAAACTGAAGAAACTAGCTGATGTGTTTGCAGAGGACTCTGACAGTGCCGACACATTTTATGGTTTTTCTGACTCCGAGGTCACAGATACGGTATTTTCTTCCACTTATTGTGAAGATATGTAATATTGGCAGTTAAATGTGTTATTATAGGTAATATTTTTACTTGTTTCTAAAAAAATTCCATTAATGAATGAATATCTCTACTCTTTCTTTCGAGGTTTTTTGTTTGTTTTGTTGATGTTAATAAACAACACTGTGTATTTTCATGTAAAATCCTTCCTTTATGAACAGAATTTTGATATCCATCATGAAGCACAACCTGACTCTTCTCTCATGGAGCTGGAGGCCACATCTGAACCACCTGCTGCCTGTCAGCCTTTCAGGCTGAGGATTGCACTTCGCTCTGCTTCTTCTCTTCAGCTAGAGTATGAGGATGCAGAGGAGGAGGGTGATGTAGCAGCAAAGAGAGGGGTGAAGAGGCCAAGAGAGCCAAAAAGGACGAAGAAGGGCAGACAGGTGAAATTTGAGGATGAGGAGACGGCTGTGAGTCAACCATGTGAGGCTGAGGAGCATGGATCAGGTTCAACAAACGATGAGTCTGATAATTTCCTGGCCAAGAGAGAGCAGAACATCAAGGCTAACAAAGCGATGGTAACAACAGAAACTTGCATATTCTATGAGTCGCAAGTAGAGGTTTAATTAGATGTTGGATATGTGTGTCCAGGTTAATGTAGGACATCTAGAGCTGGACGATATTTCAATATCAATATTTATCTTGATATGGTTTAATTCTATATTGGTGGTTGAGTTTTTTACATATATTTCTGATATTTCAATAAACATCAAAGTATATTAATACAGTATCTGTCACTGACTGATGTTCCAGGTTTTCATGTAGATTTATGTGTTTTTATTTTTCGAAGCTAATTTTTCTTATATGTTGGAAGATTTTTATAAACGCTGCAAAATATTTGTCATAACTTTTTTTAGACATTTGTTGTAGGAATTCTTGGCTGTTATTTTTTTTACATCAACATCAAAATCATATCATATTGACCGAAATCAAGAAATGTCTCTTGATATAAATTTTGGCCATATCGTCCAGCCCTGAGGAAATGTATGTATATGTGAATATAATTTTTTTAACCATACATTAAAGTATAGTTTTATTCAAGCTTAGATTTTAAAAAAAGATACAACTCAATGTTGGTTCTAGGGGCTTGAGTGATCTGTACTAATTATTTGTTTTATTCAAATGATGCGTTTTATTTTCTGCTTGTACTGTTATTTTAATCCAAAATCAGAGTACTATTAATGTCTTTTAGCCTTATGAAAAATCATTACAGGACAGAAACGCACATGGATGATGCTAGTCAAACCTGGCCTACGACCTTCCTAAAAAAGAGCTCCCATGCAAAGGATTGTGGGAAATTTTAGAGCTCCTAAGTGCCAGCTATCTTTGAGAGGCCCCAATGCTAAACGAACTACTGAGTTCTATGATTTTAAATAGTACGTCATGTAAATTAGATTTCCATCTATGAGCCGGTTGGATTAGAGTCAACAGCTTACATGGTTTCTAACGCTAGTTTTGGATTTTTTTAAGCGCTGATGCTCATTTATATGTATTATTTTCATCTCTATTGTTAGCTAGCTCAGCTGATGGCAGATCTACAGAAGATGCCAGGAGGAGTTGGGGTTTTGAAAAAGCAATCCAGCAGACAGACTACCAAAGGAAAAAGCTCTGTAAGTATGATTGAAAATGTGCATCTCTCTTCTACCTTCTAAAGTTGATAGAATAAGGGCTAGTTAGGTGGGAAAAAGGCACAATATTTGTTTGAACTACAATTTCACTTTTGCATTTATTGCACATGAAGAACAAAACAAAAAGAATTTTGAAATATCACAGTTTGGGCCTTTAGGTTTTTTGTAATATCATATTATTAAATATTCATTTATGAATAACTGCGGATTTATTTCTTATTTAAAGCGTGCTCCTCATTTGGGTCTGATTGAAGGGGAATCCAGGAGGAACCCAGAACGGGCTTCTCGCAGACAGACCCGCTCTATGGGGGGAGTCAAGGACCCTCTAGCTCAGCAGGAAGCAGATGTGGAGCTTACCTTGGAGGAGGAATTGCTGGAAGTCAGTTGACAAAATAAGTGAACAATAAGACAATGTCTGTTTTTACACCTCATACAGTTTCTGATAGGATTAAGAATGGTAATAAATTATAAAAATTCTGTATGCTCTTATTTTGGTATTCAGCGTGAGTAATCCAAACACTTCATGGCCTGTTTTAAGGTGCGTCCAGCTCCCCGCCGTCGTGGCGCTCCACGACCCAATCAGAGCAAACCTCACCTTGTGCGTCCAGTAGATGACATCACAAAAGAAGAGCTGGAGTTGGTGGCTGACAATATGACTGACAAAGTGTACAACACAGTCACAGTAAGTTCAATGCTAAACCTCATATTGATTGAGAATTCAAAGTGGATTTCTTAAATAAGCTCTTTTAAAACTCAAGTTTGCCTTTATAATGCCTCTGCTGTCAAGCTTTCTTAACTTTATGCTACTCTAATCAGTTAAATTAATTAATTTAGAATATGTGGGTGGAAAGATGTCTGCGTTTTCCTCCTGGACCTCCTAGCTCGCATTTAAAAAAATTAATCTCAGTTTAACATAATGATTGTTTGCTAGACTTGTTCAAAATGAAACGATCTATAGTGAAAGTATCTGTATATGCAGAAGAAGCTTTTGTACTTATTAGTGCAACAAACCATTTAGCTCATAAGTCAGGGGATTTTTCAGAAATACTGTTTGCAGCAATTTGTTTACAGATTTACTGATTTTTGCATGAAATAGACTCTTTTCCACTTCAAGCTGCTCGATTTGTTCTACCTTGGTCAAATAAATCTTGGGGCTGTGTTTGCCTTAAGTTAGGCCTCAAGCCATTATTTAAATCCACTTTTTTCCGCTACACCTGTAGTCCAGTGGGTGGCGCTAATAAGAACACTTAACTGGCTTTACTCGTTTGCGGACTATGTTTTGTTTTGAGTTTTTCAGTGTTTTCTTCCCCCTTGATTTTTTTTTTTTTTTAACCATCTGTATGCAGCCAGTTTTTGCTTAGTAACTGTATGATTCATTTACAATATCCATTAAGCACTGATTAACAAACTTTTTTTGTTTTCTGATTCTAAAGTACAGTCATACCAGATATCTGTAACACAAACAGATTTTAGTCATTTTTTAAAATACTACAATAAACCCAACAGATAATCAGGGAACTCATAACTTGACTGTCCAACTATAAACATAATAAGTAAATTACATTGCTCTAGGCATAGGAAAGGAAAATAGGCTCTTGGTTTAATGAAAACCAAATGTGCCATGGTATGTTGTTGCAAAAGTGTATGAAAAGGTATATATATTTGTTATGAATTTATATAGTATTTGAATGAAATTAGATAAAAGAAACATTTAGATTTAAAGCTTTCAGCTCTTGTTTATGGTAACTGTCTGTGTGTGTCTCTGTCTAGATGCTTAATGTGCTTATTGAAGATATATCTTATAGGTTATCCTACAGCATAAATATATTTTGAACCTTGTGCATCAACCCTTTGCTGGTTGCTCCTCAAACAGTGAACTAAGGTTACTTTGCTCACATCTGTCTGGGATCAAGTTACAGTGATCCTGATCACCTTCTGCAATGACTAGCAGCCATTTTGCTTCTTGCTGCTTCTCATCATTATTAATGTTGTCATGTTTCCTTTTGTCTTGTCTTTGTGAGGGTTCCACTTGTCATCAGTGCCGCCAGAAAACCGTCGACACAAAGACATGCTGCCGCAGCGAGAACTGTCGGGGGATTCAGGGTCAGTTCTGCGGACCGTGCCTGAGGAACAGATATGGAGAGGATGTGAGGAAGGCACTGCTTGATCCGGTCAGTGCTCTCGGCCCGCTGCACACTACCATTCACGTAAATGTTTAATAACATTCAGCCACAGCGTGTTCTAATGATCAAATTATATCCTTTTAAATAAACTATTACAACAAACTTTTGTTTAAACTTTTATGGTTTTAGTTTTAAAGAAGCAACTTTACTTTGAAAGACTTCAAATTAATTATCTGTTGAATCTGTTTTGATCAAACTCTTTTCTGGAAACAGGTTAAAACTCATATTGTTCTTCTCAAGTTCTTTTTAAACATGCAGCACTTTTAACAATAGTGTTTAAGCTACAAATCCAGCAAGTTTTTTTTTTTTTAATTAAGGTTAGATATTTTTTTTATTATTTTAAATATCTTACATACTTTTGGGGTCATTTTTGGGGCATCAAATCTATACTAAGGTCATGGACTGCTGCCCAGAAAAAGGTTGTTCCCACTGTTTGGCTTCCACACCCTTCAATCCTAAATTACCCTCAAACCAAAACTCTGCTCAGCTGCAAATTAGGAGGTTTTACTAAATGTGTGCATTTTTCTCCACATACCACACCATGCATCTCCGATTTGAACTATTTGCAGTAGTGCACCTTTGCATCAATAGTTTACAGGGTTGGATACATGTTTTTTATTCTAAAAAAGTTCTTCTATTGTCTGTTTCCTTTGCAGTGTTGGAAAGTATGGAAAAATGTCAAGATTTGATCAAAGTCTAGACACTTACAGGAAAGGGAACAAGAACTTGTTGCTTCCTGTGTTATCAATAGGATAAAACTAGATTTTTCTAGAGTACTTGTATACAAATAATAATCCAAACTTTCTAAATGAAAGGTATAGCAGATGATCTTCTTTTAGCTTCAAGGTTCCCAAGGGAACATCTCATCTGTTTATGTATCCAGTTAAATTTGGTTTTAGCTACTTCCAGTTCTTACTATATACATGGAAATTAGCGTCCGCTGTTGATGTCAATGGCAGGTCCATCTCCTCCCAAAAGATAAAACCCACCTCAGCATTATAGCCTTCGCAATTTTCTAAATTTGATTTCACTCAAAGTACAAAATGGGGCCAGAAATCAAAAATACTATCAAATTCTTTTTTTTTCTCAATCTATTAATTTATGAAAGCTTTCTGTTGTCTCTTCAGGACTGGAAGTGCCCCCCATGCCGAGGTATTTGCAACTGCAGCTTCTGCCGTCAGCGCGAGGGCCGTTGTCCTACAGGGATCTTATTCCCTCTTGCTCAGTATCACGGCTTCTCTGATGTTCACTCCTACCTCAGCAGGTAACGTATAGTCAGGTGTGGAAAAGGCCTGATTGTGCTATTAACCAATTGGAATAAATCAATATCTGTTTGTCCATTTTCTTTTTTTTTTTGTCCTTGCAGTCTGCGTGAAAAACTGAAGGATGAGAAGAAAGCAGAGATGTGATTCCAACAATTATGGGGAAGAGTTCAATTAGGTTTTTTTTTTTTTTTACCCATTAGGTTTTTGATGGAAATGTTTTAATCATTTTTGCTATCCATTGTGAATAAAGCTAAAGACATATTTGCAAACAAATGAGAAAGAGGTCTTTTTAATCCAGCGGTTGGCATTTGCAGTAGTTGTATAAACACGTTATAAAATCCCTTATTTAAAACGGGGGAAAGGAGGTAAGAGCACTTGTTATCCAATGATCTGATGTTTTAAACATACATTGCACGGGTTACAATTGTTTCACAAAGCATAAAGAAAAAAGAAAGGTTATCCAAATACATTCTGACAATGCAGTTTGCAACTTGTTTGGAAATATACAGAAAGTTCACACATTATTTGCCTAAAGCTGGACATTTTTTCTTCCAGTTATTTTGGCATTTGCCTCACTAAGCAAGTAATCTTCAGAAAGCTTATGGACCAAACACAGATTTTAAAGTAGTTTCAAGAAAAGGAGTATAAACCTTTGGTCTGGAGCTTGTATACTCAGTATTTGTGAACATGACTGCCAGAATAATTCTGACCATAATTGAAGAAATCAAAACCTATAATCCAAAGTTAGAAAAAGGACCACTGACATGACCGGGAGAAAGGCCCAATATGGAAAAGTCTGGAAGTTCTGGATCTTATATGAAAAGCTTTGAAGTTTACAAATTTACTCTACATATATATATATAAAAATAAGATTAAGATTGATTGTGCATAAGATGTACAGAAAACAGAAAGGCAACCACTTATGTTATATATATTCCTGCTTGTGCTAAGAATTTCTGTACTATTTACCAAAAAGAAAAAAAAAATATATATATATACAGAAAATACGCCTCACTGTTCTGACATTAGAGCATGATGGCTTGAGAGGTCTCACAAAGGAGCCTAAAGAGTTTTCTCAGGATTTCAGTCGTCTGACACAAATCTCCTCAAACAAATTTGTGCTTCTGGCTTCAAGAAACTCTATAAAACTATTTGATTTGTTTAAAAAAAAATTCATTTTGAGGCATGTTGGTCTGAGGGACATGAAACACACAGCTGGTGAGAAACAATAAGAATCTGACTTGATATTATCTCTTCCTAGACTGAACTTGTGCTGACCTGTGTCTTTCCCTGCAGCTCTACAGCATGGATAAGGCTCCATGTGGGGGGGGGGGACATTAGTGTAATGCCACTTCCTTTCCGAGGAAATAGGATTTCACAGTGATTTATCTCATTTGAGATTCTTTCCTCAGTTGTCCATGTCTGAACCCTAAACACCACAGGCATCTACATACAAGACTGCAATTTAAACTTCTGCCTCAGTTCTACAAACTATTAGCATTGAAGAACACTTCCCAGACCAACATCTCCTAGAAGTTGCATTTCTGCTGAAACGTAACCCTTTCAACCCCCCCCACCCAACTGTCCAATTTTATCATCCAACCATCTTTCTCCACTGTCCTTAGTAGCTGTTTCCGTTGAGCTGGTGAAGGTCCACCTGCATCATGCTGATGCCACTACTGGCTAACCGAGCAAGGCTTTCTGCAGATAGGGTTTCCATGGTGACGATGGTGTGCTGGTCGGCGGTTGAGCCGGCTCCCGCGCTGGTTTCTGTTCCTTCAGAGGGAGAGGCGGCATCAGCCGTCACGCTGACGCTGTTGGTGGTAACGGCGGGCTTCTTGTTCAAGTGGGTCTTGATGTGCTTGGAAAGGTGGTCGCTGCGCATGAAGCGTTTGGGACACTCTGTGCAGGCAAATTTTTTCTCCCCTTAAAGAAAAAAAAAAAAAGAATGATTTTATTACAGTACGTTGTTCTAATAAATTACACTGAATCTATTTGCCATCAAACACACAGGCTGGAGATTGGAGACAAAAAACCCTTACCTGTGTGAGTCCTCTTATGACGCTGAAGCTCATCTGAACGTGTGAATCGTTTGCCACAGAAAGACCAGTTGCAGACGAAGGGACGCTCTCCTGTGTGCCAACGAAGATGGGCTCTAAGGTGGGACGTCTTGCCATAAATCTTTCCACAGCCACTAATGTGACAGATGTGCTGCTTCTTCTTATTTGGATCACTGCAAGATACCAAAATAAAAGATTGGATTTGTTTTTTTTCCTCCACTACTTTTACCAGAGGTTTTCTATAATTCTGTAAAGTGTCTGCGTTACTGAAAACAGGCTGCATAACAAACTGTTTCTATGATGATTTTTAATCCCAAGTGCATTTTTATAAGCGCTCCCTTAACTGAACTGAATAACTGTTTGCATAAATTCTGGTAAGATCAGAAACAGCTGATAAAAGATAATAAATTAGGTTTTTGACCAATATAGTTTTAAGGTCACAATATACTAATTAATTTTTATAGTTGTAAATATTACAGCAGCAAAAGAAATAAAGTCATCAAGCTCTTAAATACAAAGTTTACTCTTTTGATAAAAGCAAAACTATGCATGTGTCAAGTAAGTAAACTTTAATAAGTGGTGGACTCTCTGCAATGTAGAAACCACAAAAAAAATCTAGCAATAATCTTAAAATGTCTGCAAGTCTAAAAACCTGCAGGAGATTGGTCCCAGTGGTCTTCTATGACAGGCGTTTGCCCTCTCCTCCATCCATTTCTGTGATGTGTAGTCTGACCACTAGATGTCGCCAAACACAACAGGCTGCTCACTTGAGGAAATTTAAGGATGTGACTCAACTTGTTTTTTTCTTTTCTTTAATCTTACTAGTTACACAAAAAAAAATCACAACAAACTAAAAAGGAGAAGAGTCCTTTAAAACATTTCAGTGCCATTTGAACACATTCAGATAAGAGTTATAGAGCTTGATGACGTACCGCGGCTCTCCATCTTTGCACATTGGGCAGGTACAGGCTTCTCTTCGGTTTCGGCGTCCCTGAGGTTGTGGGCTCAAATCCTCCTCATCCAGGACCGCACCGTCATCCAAGCTCTCTCCCGGTTGCAATACCTGGTCCCCTGTATGGACGGATAAGAAATAATTAAATGATGAGAAAAATTGGTAAGAAACCTTCCTGCATAAATTGACACCATTAATTGTAATACACAAAGGCTTCATGTGTTATTTTGCAATGATTAAAACAATAACTAAATGTTTTAAATTCCTCAAGTGGTGTACTAAATATTCTATTGTAAACAAAACTGTCGACCCCCATTTGACCTGCATTTTACAAGCAATTGGTATCAGTAACACATATTAAGTTAGTCATTCCCAAGCATGTTTTAGAGCTTCTTATTCTTTATTTCCTTAACATAAAAAAGGTTTATCTATTCAAGTACCAAACCAATTGCACTGTATGTCAACAGACAAAAACGTATTAAACAAAACCATCAGTGGTAAAAATGCACCCGTGTTCTAACACTAAGTTGAGCCCAAACCATGACTGCAGTGGAAAACTAAAATGTAAAAGAGGAAAACAACTGAATGCCAACAGCCAGTGTTGTTTAGTTTCAGGTAACAACCAATGGCTAAACTGGTTCAACCAGATCCCAGCATCAAATCAGGAAATGCAGAAGCTGTTTTCATAACATTTCTAACTTTTTCTTAGATTACCTTTATAGATATGTGAAGTTGTAAAAGAAAATATTTTGAACATTTACTAAAGCATAAAAAAAAAAAAATCTAAAACAAAACCACACAGATTAGTTGTAAACTTCAACTTTTGATTTTGACTGACCTGTTGAGCTGGTGATGGGGATAGGAACTCCCTGCAGCTGATGCATCTGCAGCCCAGTGCTCCCCAGCGTGTTCAGATTGATGGTTTGGAGGCTTGGGATCTGCACCGTGTTGACGGCACCCCCCTGACCCTGGCTAAGCTGAGGCAGCGATTGCACCGGTGCCAGCGTTATCTGCGTCCCCGTCGGGCTCTGGATCTGGAGGGTCTGCCAGCTCACCTGCCCATTAGGGCCCACGGTGCGCAAGAGGATGGGGCCCGTGTTTGGCATGATTTGTAAATTTTGAAGCCCTTCCTGAGTGAGTGTTGGAGCTGCAAACACAGCCTGACCGCCTGCAGTCCCGGCCTGGATGGTCTGAAGAGGCGTTCCACCCTGGATAACCTGCTGAGGCTGGATTAGAATTTGTTGAGGCTGCTGTCCGTCTCTGTTGTCCGCCTGAATCGGGATGTTCTGCTGAAACGTTCCCGTCACCGTCCCGTTACTCTTCTGGGTCTGGGTGACTCCGTACGAGGACGAGGTCTGTGTCGTGGCGGTGGACGCGCTGCTCATGTAACCCGCCCCGCTGTTGGACGACGCCGGCTGCTGCGATTGCTGTTGTTGCCCGAGCTGATTGCCTCCGGAATCCCCACTGTTGTTAGCATCCCCCCCCACTGCGCCTGTACTGACAGGCAACAACGTGATGTTTCCATTCAGTGACAATGGCATATTTGCCAGAAACTGGGGCTGGTTTTGTAAAACACTGTTTCCTAAACTTATATTTTGTATGGGGATTGCTCCCTGAAGGACGCTCGGCATGGTTATGATGTTTCCTGCTGCACCGGCTCTGTTGGTTGCAGCTATGATCTGCTGGCCGTTGGGAGAGGACACGATCTGAAACTGCTGTCCTTGTGCTGCTGCAGCAGATACAGCCGGGTCCTGCTGAGCATGTGCAAAATGTAGCGGCTGGCCATCTACTGTCTGGAACTGGGGTATAACCTGGTACTGTATGTTAGGCATCACACCTGAGATGGTGGTAAGCAACTGTTGACCCGGCATGGATGGAGCCTGAGCCACTACATACTGCTGTTGCTGCTGACCCTGAGTATTAGCAGCTGCTGATGATGTTGACAGCACCTGTCTGCTCTTGCAGTTTTCCCCCCCTGACGAATCAGTGGTGATGGTGTTGGAGGCTGAGGATGCGTGAACGTTGAGAGGGACAACCTGCCAACCGTTGGCAGCAGAGGTAAAGACGCCCTGGTTTATCTCCAGCTGCTGCTGCTGATTTTGTTGTTGCTCAGCTGAAGAGTCGTTCTCTCCGGGGGTGTCAATTCGACTGCAAGTGGCGGCTAACAAGGCTAAAGGAGATGGCTGCTGCGAGTCCTGGGAATAAAATACAAGACATGATACTATACTGTGATGAAACCATTACATATATTACTATTCAAAAATTCTGGATCGCTAAAGAAATCTTTTTAGTAAAGACAACAACAAAATAATAAGGTGATTAATCCGACTGAAAAGCTTGGTAGGGTTGGAAATTAAGATCCTGGTAGAAATCAAAAGAGTTCCCTTCAAATTGTGTTTTTAGCAGGAAAAAAAAGACAAAACATTAAAAATATCTGTGTTTTGTTTTTCTTTAACTGAACCATCCTGAGTAATGTCCCTTCTGCACAGCTGCAAGGATGTATCCCTTTCTTCAACAAAAACAGTAAGCCAGATTTAAATGTCTGTAAATGAATGAAATTGTTTGAGGTTGGCTTTATTATTATTATTAATGCAAACAATTCATGGCTTAAGATCATTACCTAAAATGTAGATCTCATTAATTTTAACCAGTTTTACATGTTATGGTAAAATAGTATTGATAATAACAGGAGGGTGGTCAGTTTTTAAAGTTAAACCCCCAAAACAAATCATTTAAGGTAAGGGGGTTTGAGATTACCACAATAATTGCAGGTATGGAAAATGAATTAAAGCATTTTTATGGCGTCTATGTTACAATGCAGTGATTCTGGCGGAGATCCTTGGAGTGAAAACATGGGGGGCTGAGTTTGGGAGGGACCACATTTTTTTTAGGAGCGGCGGCGGGCTCGGCTTCCCCTCCCCCCAAACCCACCCATCGCCCTCCCACACTTTTTCCTGCCCTATAATGTAGCACACTCCTAAAGCCACCCCCTCCGAGGCCAGCCAAATGGGCCGAACGAAACGCACAAGAAGTGCCCGGGTAAGACGGGAACACCCCGTGTGGGCGAACTTTACCTGCCCATTCCCCACCCCGGTGACATGTGCTCCGGGGAGAAAAATCAACATCCCACACACACACGGTCCCAAACACAGAAGGGTCAACGGTATCAAGCCAACAATACACACAACCATCAAAGTGAAAGACCTGACGATGTTACAATAAGGCAGGTTTGTGTGACAGGTTAACCTACTTGTGAATTTGTGTTTCGCTTTTGATTGAATCCTCCACCACTCTCCACAGCGGCCATTTCACCCTGCTGCTGATCTGCGGAAGAAGAGTTGGAAGATCGCCGACTTTTTAAGCAACAAAGACACACACTAACATCTAATCACAAAGTATAAACTCCCTCAAATTCACTCGCACAAAATTACTTTATTGAGTTTTGTACATTTCTAGGACTGAAAACAATAAAATAGACGTCAGTTTCTTCACACCGCAGGCTAGCTGATTAGCTTAGTAATGTGATGAAAACTCGCTAAGCATTAGCTAAAGTGACCGCTTCAACTGCTCGGAAAGATACAGTTAAGTTATTTAAATTAAAAGAAAATCGTTTTCTTAATCCACGAACAACACACTGCATTAAAGATGAGCTTCTTTAAACAAATGTTAGTCGATTATCCAACAAGTCGCGTTTGACTCACTATAATTTCTTACTTTTAAACTGCTTCTTACGTACGATCGATAACAAAACGATGTCGTGTTAAATCTGAATTAAACATTGCACACTGACGTTACTTCATACCGTTAACTTAAAACTAGCCTCATAATTAGGTCACCGAGTTTTTAAAAGTTCACTTACTGCTCATAATTTGAAGACGGGAGGAGTTTCTTTGCTCTTTTTTCGGCTTGAGAACTTTTCACAACTTCACACAAACTTAACGCCTCCCCTCCCTCTCTTCGAAGGAGGAGCGAAGGTGCGTTCAATTTATGCACCTGCGTTGTCAGTTATGTTACTGGAGTAGAGCCTTTTTTGGTTTGTTGGTGAGTTAATTCAAGCATTTTGGTGTATTAATCGAGTTTTTACCCATTAAGGCAATAATTAAACTACATAGCAAAAAAAAAAAAAATTCAAAACATTACACTTACAAGAATCATGTATTATTTGTGATTTATAATGTTTTAGGGAAGCTGATATCAGTTTTACAAGACAAACTTTAATAGGACAGCTAGTGACTAAAATAAAACCTGTATGACAATATGAAGTTGTTAAAACATTTTCATTTGTGTGGATTTTGGATTCTAGCTTACTAATATCCATAAATGAAAAACTTGGGAAACAGTCCTGGGGCCTCTCAGGTGTAGCTTGCAGATCTATATATATCTATAGATATATCTATATAT